>MU192148.1:15240-31037 GCA_016904865.1 Pissodes strobi
AGTTTGGGTTGGTCGTCGATTCAACTATCGGTTAGTTTCACTTATTCTCGACTTATTTTAGTCATTTAAAGCGGTTATGATACGTTATAATCAATTTTAATAGATTTTGTTAGTTTGGGTTAGTCGGCGATTCAACTTTCGGTTAGTTTCACTTATTCTCAACTTATTTTAGTCATTTGAAGCGGTTCCGATACGTTATAATCAATTTTAATAGATTTGGTTAGTTTGGGTTAGTCGTCGAATCAACTTTGGGTTAGTCTCAACTTATTTTACTTATTTAAGCCGGTTCCGATACGCTATAAACAATTTTAATATATTTGGTTAGTTTGGGTTAGTCGTCCAATCAACGATACGAAATTTTCGTAACGCCAGACGAAAATATAAACCATGTCGTGATGCGACCTTAAAAAATGACTCTCATGAAACCAAAGAAGTATTCACTTCAAAAAGGTTAGAACGCGACAAATCAGTAAACTCTGAATTAAACCGTTAAATCCTAAAAGATAACTACTATTCATAAAACATTTCTAATAAAGTAAATAATAAACATGTAATTTATTACATGTTTTATCAGTGTATAGCATTTTTTTTCGCTTCATTACATTTCTCTCAGTGTATTAAACCGTTCATCTGTCACATATGACAAATTGAACTTGGCTCTCCAACTTCAAAGGTGCCGACGTCTTTTGTCGCTTCTCTGCGGTTGTTATTCTCGGGCACAAGCGAGAAATACCCCAAAGTTGAAATATGGAACATGTGTTAGTTTAAGCTTCCCGACAAAATAAATGAATACCAAAAAATTGTTATTTGTTTCTATCAAGAAAACCGGCCAATAAAACAACAAAAATTAGTTAGATTAGATCAGATATCTATATACCGGCAATTTATCAGTAGATATTAATAATGGAAAATAATTATCCAAAAATTAATCAGAAATCAAAGTCGGTATAAAGCAAGTACCTACTCAAATTAACCACAAAAATAAACTAATGCCGGTGAGAAACAAATGCTTAAAAATTAATCAAAAATAACTAAAGCAAGTGATAAACAAATACTCGAATATTAAACAAAAGTAAATCAAGAACGTTTCAATTATTGAGCGCAACTAATGAAAAACAGATACTTACTGTAGCGGCCCTTTCCTTTGGAGTCTCGATTAAGATTCAATTAAATAAAACAGGTAAATAAACAAACAAAGGATCGGTTTTATTACTACTAATGAAATATCAGAGCTGGTCAAGAAAAAGAAAGATTAAAGATGAGAAAATTTCAGTAGATCAATTTTTATGGTTACACTGTATTTTAAACGAGAAAGGGTAGGCTTTACTCGGTTACTTGAAGAGATAAATTACACGCTTTATCTTAACAAACGCCGAAATATTCAATCGTAAATTACGGCGAACGCTTTATGCAATAATAATAAAAGAAAATAGCGTCAATATTGTAGGAAAATTCAAGTAACTCGAATATTCACTTAATCAAAGACTAATTCACGGGGCTCCAATCATGATCCGTTACAATGCCGTATTACTAACTAACTATGGTTATTCGGTATAGTTAAGCTACGTTGATAACTGCCGCAAAAACAATATATGAAAAAACTAGTTGGACCTGGCGTTATTATAGCCACCGATCAATTACAGACTTTAACGTATGTCAATTTACGCGCAAGTAATCCGCTCCACGATCAAGTTACCGATAAGACAAAGATAACAAACAATTTGTTCGTGTAAGGAAAATATCAAAGGCCGCAATTAAAGAAAGCAATTAAAAATAACGCAAAGTCTACTAGGCCGTATCAACACTAGTAGTTATCTGATATACGGTTATATAGTGTATGCCAGAAATCGTGAAAATTGAGAATAATAATAAAAACTAGTTCTACCTACAACGTTATTGCGTCAGTCAATTAAAAGTTCAAAAAAAATATTTGATCCGAATTCTGATTTGTTCTAGATCAAACGGGTCTATCTGAATTTTAGAATTTGATTAAATAAAATCAAGCATCTTAGACTAGACAAGATTGCCCAAAAATTCAAAGTTCATTTAGAAGAAGATATGAATGACTAAATGTTACCTTAATTAAGGAAAAAAAATTAAAAGTTAAACTTTGTTCGAAAACAAAGCCAAAAAAAAATAATTAAAGATCGTATGTTAATTACACACTATTGTCGCAAAATATATGGATAGAAAAAAAAATTGAAATTGCTCACTTGGCCGATGAGTAAGTCCTCAGGCAGCTTCCAGAAAAGAGACGCTCACGGTAGAAATACTTCCTTGACAGGCGACGGACTGCAAGGCTCTATATAGCTGCAAGGCTCTATATAGGTAGTACCGCTAGACCGGCGTAGCCAAGGAACACTCTGTCGCTAACGATGCTCGTCGATAGCAATGAACAGTCCGACGGTAGCAATGGATCCGACGGTGGAATAGACCAACGGTAGCAATAGACCCAATGGGAGGAGTAGACTCGACGGTAGAAGTAGACACACCGGTAGGAGTAGACCCAACTATAGTACCCTGTGAAACTACACATATTATTCAAGTTTCCACACGTAACTCTTAACGGACGAGCATTATAACTCGTTAATCAAAATCAACCATCAAGGAAAAAGATAAATCAGAATTTAAAAAAAAACAATAATTTACCTGTGTAGAGGTAGCCAGTTGCTTATCGCTAGATGGCTTTCAGTTGGGCAAGTGGGCCTCTGTAAGAGATAAAAAACGATGGCGTTCACAGAAAGACAAAGAAAATGCACAAAAAACCTAACTCACCTTGCAAAAGCAGCACTCAAATCCCACAAAGGGTAGTTTCAGACACCAACACTTAAAAAAAGATAAGGCCCAACTAAAAATTGAAACTGTTAAAATGACCCGGTTGCAGTGGCGGATTTGCAGTCTCGGCCGCCTTAGGCCCCAAGCTATCAGCCGCCTCTTTCTCAGCATCCACCATATAGACTACATAATGAAATTATATTATTGCCGACTTAAAATCTGGCCGCCCTAGGCCCGGGCCTACCGGGCCTTAGGGTAAATCCGCTACTGCCCGGTTGGAAAAATACCATTAATAGGTAAAATCAAAAATTGATTCCAACCGGTGTCTAAAATGACTGCTTGACTCACAAGATCGTCGTAAAGAGCCGCACGAGAACTCCTACCTCGGAAAAAGTCGCTCCACCAATGAATACACGGCACGACAAATCACATGTTCCTCTCAATAATTCATTCCAGAAAATTAGACGATGAAAACCTGGGATTTCGATGTATAGGCATCCTAAAAAACTACACAGAGCAGCCAGAAGGACCTTGACAATTAAGCCACTTCATTTAATAGAATTTCCCAATTATTCAGGGGCAATTAATTAATTGCGCGCGCGATGCTCATCCCCTCAACCAATCCCAAACAGTCGGCTACGAAAACCGGAAACATTAGAAGTCCATCGACTTTATTTTCACGCGCCAAATTCAATTGGTTGGAAATCGAATTGTTTACCAACGCCGATTTATTTTAATTTCTCGATCGAGAGAACGTCGAAACCAGATTATCAACGTAGGTTTTTTGCTCTTAACCATGAGTGCGCTCGGAGCCACATGAAGGGCGACAAGTTCTAGAGTTATTTACGCATCCATATACGCTAGACAAAACGGCCTGTGACATGCTGATGGTCTTCTTGGATTAATATGAACAACCCCAACCATTGTACAATCTATATTATAGATAATAAGTTATTATTAGGTAATGAGCTCATAGTGTCTGTTAAACAAGTTGATGTACTAGTGCGCGAAATATTTTGGCTGCTGTATCAACAATAACATAAAACATACTAGTTAAAATGATTTTAACAATTTTTTTGACTTGATGATGATTTGTTTTTTGGGTTAATATATTTTTCTTATTTATTTACTTTCAGCAACAAAAATAGACTTACGAGATAATCCCAGTATTAAATGTTATACTCCAGAAGATGGTCGGAAACTTAAGAGAAAAATTAAAGCACAAAGTTACAAAGAATGCTCAGCTTTACGCAACGAAGGCTTAGAAGATGTTATTATAGAGGCTGTACAAGTAGTTCAGAAGTATAAAATAAAGAAAAGAAACACACAATGCATGATATTATAGATTATAAATTCGTTTGTTTATTTTTATTATTTATAAATTTTTTATTTATATAAACGTAAAGGGAGGTTGTTTTTGTTCCCGTCGAAGAATCAATGGGTTTCATCCAGTTTCTAATGCAACTTTTAGAATTTAATAATTTCGATATTAAAATTTTTTCTAACAATTCCACAATGGGATCTATCAAGAAACAGTATTGTACAAGTTTTCTTGCAAAAGGTTAGTTGATTCTGAAATACTGTATCAATAAAAATTTTATATTTAATTGACAGCCTCTGATTAAAACTAGTAACGGATAAAACGTGTTAAGTAGTGAAAGATAGGAGAAGAGCAACCTCACTTTTATGTGAATTAACAGTCAGGTAAATGTGATCTATATATTGTAGAAATTAAACAGATTTTAGTTCGTTAGTTTGTCAGCGTAATACTCCTTAAATAGCTATGGTAACACTTAGGAATGTATTGTAAGTAAGAAAAAGCTGAACTGAAATGATTTATATCACTTGACTACATTGTACGCTGCATGAGTAGAAGTTTTATCTTTACTTGGAAGCACTCTGATTGCCAGAGCAGGTAAAAAAAATTACAGGTAAATTGGTCACCAAAGAGCCTTTTAACTATGACCCCAAAAACATCCTAAGCTTTCAGGTGTTTGCTTAACGAGTATTCATATTATTATTTCATTAATTGACTTTTAGATTGTGTGTTTTGATACATATTTTTGTGACTTTTGTCGTAAATATTGACCATTTACGCTAGTAGTTGAAATCTGTAATGCTGCTCAGGTAAAATTCTAAAGTGACTTGAACTTTCAAAGCGAAGTCTATCTTTATGCTCCAAAATTAAAATCTAAATATGAAAACATTTAATTTTTTATAGTCTGATTCAGAAATGTATAGAGTAATAAAACCTTATTAGTCATGAAACAGTATCGCATTAAGTATTTTTTTTAACATTTATTTTTCAGTTATTTAGACCTTCAAGCTATTACAGTGGATACATTCTAATCTAATGAATGTGTCAATTTTATATTGAAATAAATGTGTTTTTATTATTTTACCTCAATTAATAAACAATTTCGAAATTTACCAAGTTATTTGTTTAAATACCTACCTACTATATAAGTACCTAAGTATAGGTAATTTGAATGATAATACCTAGATACCTATATTTACTTGAAATCTAGATAAGCTAGGTAAGGTATGTAAAAATAATAAAATAATTTAAGCATTTATATTTTTATTACATTGTGTATTATAATATTTATTATTTTATTTACAAATTACAAGGAAATATCTAAACAGAATAATACGTATAAATAAATAAATAATAAATAGCCTTACATTTCCAACAAGCCGAGGCTCTGTTAACGCTTTAACGGGTAAAAATATTCTGAAGATATTTTATATAAAAAATACAAACTAAGCAGTCTCCTGAAGATACTGAAAGACAATATGCGGCTAACATTCGACTTTTATTCTTTTTTCACCCTCAGAGATCTTTATAGACCAAATATATTACTAATGATCCCTGGTACAAACGGGGTACCACATTATAAAAACAAATGTTGATATGGCGGCAAAATCAGAATTTTATAAAATGATACTGTCACGAATTGGTTTTTTACTCGTGACGCCACGCCTTACTTAGCGTGCAGGAGAGTAGCTCAGATTCGGGTCCGCCCTACGTCAGGCCGAGAAGAAATGATAAAGGAGACACGTTGATAAAACAATAACAAGTTTATTTACAAACAAACTTAACGCTTACACTGCACGTGAGCAATAATAAATGCAAGTTTTGTTCATAGATGAATTAAGAGCTTACACTATACCCAATTAATATTAAATGCATGTCTTCTCAAGGGAGGCTTAGTTCAAAGTGTTTCTAGGCCCTTGGTCACTGTTGTCTTTTATTATGTATTGGTTTTAATATTTATATGGTAAGTCTTTTAGCGTCTCTCATTGACGAAATAGTTTAATTAAAGTTTGTCACAGATTTTTAAGGCACTTGCACTACTTTTAAAAATCCCCAAAAATCCCCTTACTGGAAATTTTGATACTTTACTCGTAGATTCGTCTCTCACTACTTTTTAGAATCCCCTGGGTGTCGTGTACCTATGCACATGTAAAGCCAGGTTAGGTGAGGAGCTGATCACCCTGTCCCTATGTACAGGTGTTCACAGATATTGATGTTGCGGGATAGAACAACTAGAAGTGTACGCACCTGTGTGCTGTACCCAGCTAATTGAGCGGTGTTGAGAGAGACTCGAAAGCCTGATGAATTTGGCGTTTGCCTGCGTATTTATATTCTACAAAATGCTGATGGCTGCATCATTAAGGATTAAAATCGCTCCCGTCGAACGCTCTAGTTGTTTATAATTAACTGTGAATGTTTATATAACATTTTTCAAGTTCAAACTTAGGACGGGATGATATTTACTTAGTAGGTTTATGCATTTTAGTAGTTCGCAATATACTGGATGCATTTCTAACTGATTTATTGATAATAAACTGAATAAAACATATTGTTTGGCAAATAAACACAAACAACAAAATAACACAAATAACTAAGTGATCTAACTTCTAACGACTAGCTGATAAAACTACACATAAAAAAAAACAATATGTATAGCCGAAAAAACTAGTCATTATGGTAAAGACCAAAATATTCGACGCATAAAGCGACAGACTCATTTTTGAATACCAAATTTACTGCATGGTTGGCACCTTCTTTTTGTGGTTTTGTCTGGCATTTCGAAAATTATTTCTTATTGGTAATGGTTCTAACTATAAAATTTCCGATAAGTTGATCAGGCTTCTAAAGTTTAGATGACTCATTGGTTTCTTTTTTGGATTGTTTTTTTTGAAGAGTTTCTTTGTAAATTATATATGAATTGACAATGCTAGAATCGATAAAATAATACAGGAGCTTCATCCACCACCTCCTACTTTTCCAACTTACGCAGTATGACGGTAACTCCCATGAACAATGGATTTAGGGCATGCAACAGTCTGTCTTTCACCAGTTCTGTTTGTACGAAGCACTTGTCCAGTATCTGCGGCATGGTGCATATTGCTGCAAACTGTTACAGACTTAGTTCCTCGGTCCTTCCACTTGACAACAGAAATCTCCTCACCAATTGCAAAATCCGACTGACCCATTGCAATATTTTTATCTTCAATCAATTCTCTTTTGGAAAATGTTTTCTTGTTTGCCGAATAGTTCTGCATCCAAATAATGATTGGTCTGCTAATTTTTTCGTAAGTGGAATTGTTGTGAAAAACTTATATCAAAAAGGCACAAAAACCTTTGTTTTCCAAAGTTGCAAGCAATTTCCAAATAACTCGTTCTCCTAGAGTGTCTGTTCCAGCCTGCTCTTTCCCTTGATATATGTGAAAGGCGTATAAGTAGGTAGCCTTTCTCTGAACAAGCAAAGGCCAATAACTTGAAGCCTATTTTCCCAGGCTTCATGGGCATATACTGGGATTGTACGGCCTTTAAAATCAACCATGCTCTCATCTATAGCCACGTTTCTACTTGGAGTGAAAGATTCAGAAGATACCTTCGAGAAATGTGAGATCAATGAATTTTGTACAGTTTGTTAAAGTTAGACGTCCGGCGTCTCACGAGCTGGCATATTCTCGTTATTATTCAGATGTAAGCATCTGAGCACTTTTAAAAATCTTTTTATGGGAAAAACCGCCATATTATCTTATCCTCTCTGTGTAAAAATTTCGATCACGTGATCAATATAGCCTCAGTAAAGGTAGATGGTCGAATACCATTATGATAAGTACTCCTAAAAAACCTTCCAATTCTTCCACGGTAAGTTGTAATTTATTTTCATTTGTTCAGCATATTGATTTGAGTGTTGAATAAAGAGTTCCAAAAAATTTTGAGTAAACATGATCTAAAAAAAATCGTATGGCCTTTCAGATTCAACCTGATAATAAAATTGTCTTATTACTTATTCGGATAAAGTGAACAATAGTACATTACTATACATGTACTTTGGGGCCTATTTCCTCCGAGAAATTAGAATGTACGTATCTTGAAGGGGGCACAGGAGTTATTGACCAGACAAAAAACTCCTCAATATCTTTTTCTACTTCACCCAGGTCGTCGTCGCTGACAAAAGATAATAGTGTATTTTGTAAAGGTGTTGGAGAATCTGGCCTATAGGTTTTGTCGGCAACTGAATCGTCGGAATCATAATCTGAAAAATCTACAGGAGGATCAAGTTTAGTCCTCTTCATGGTTGTTCTTATGGCAAAATTTTAGATTTCTGGCGACAGAGTAACTTTAGAGCGAAAACTTAAAGAAGGCCTGTTTGATCCGCTTGAAGATGGCATGCTAGATGACTCCTGACAATCATATTGATTATCTGCATCCGAATCACCATCAATGTCTGAATTTTCGGCTTGCTCGTCTGTTATTTCCGCCAGCTGCAGTAACTCCTCTTCAGTCAATGGTCTCGTCCAATACCTTCCGTAGATCTTATTGAAAAAAATAAAATAAAATATGTATCAAAATCACAAGAATTCTTTATGCTTGCAAATAAATGATGTTTAATATCTTAGAATTATGAATTGGGCACTCGAAATCGAACTTATGTTACTCAGTAAACACCTCTAGATAATACTTACCAATTTAAATTAACGAAAAGCACTTTTCCTCATAAATATATATAAAAAAATATCTAAAAACATAAAAAAACCTGAATATTTTTTGACGTTGAAATTTCCTGGTATATACGTTGTAACACAGTGTAGCGTACGTACGCACTCTTGCAAGTCTTGCAACCAACTGTTGATACCATTAATACCATAGATAAATTAGAATTAGATTTAAAAATAACGGCTTAACACAATGGTTAAACGTATATACTAAAGAACCTTAAAGGGTTAAAGGAAATTTAAAACAAATCAACAATATAGTAAACAAAGCTTAAAAAGAAAGACAATCTATTGGAAATAGGGACAATTGAAAAAACTAATGTTTTTGATGTTCTCTATATTTGTCTTTTTTACATTCAGAATGGAACAAAACGTCTTAGTTCAACTTAAGTTTGTAAAAAGAATGATATTAACTGAAATGAAATGTAATGGCATGACCTTTTATGCCTAACTTTCTATCTAGTTGTATAACATCTAATACAATTATTATTACAATAGAGATATAGATGAATAGGTTTTGTGTTGTTTATTGGAGCTCCTGCAGTTTTTGTAGGTAAAACCATCTAGTGGGGCCTGTACCTTTTTATTTATTTTTTGCCCTGTTGAAGACTATTCATCATAATATAGGCAGGTGCTTAGCAATCTACATATTTAAAAAATCATAAACATATTTACTGTTATAATAATCGGATTTATTTTTGGTATATTAAATAATTTAAAACACGCAATGCACAAAATATACTAAACGTCAAATAACAAATAAACAATAATAAATAGTAAAGAAAAAAGAGAAAAAAATATTCAAAACAAGATTATGTATTATTGATGTCCATATGTGTTATTAATTTGTCTTTGTTAATATTTTTAAAAATATTATTGATTGTTTTTAAGGTAAAATAGAGCCTTACTCTCAAATATAACCTTATAGCAAATAACTTGAGAAATATTCATATGGATGACTAAAATGCAATACATTACACAATTCTTCTAGTTTGCTGCAAACATTTTTTCTTGTTATACAATGTTCAAAATTGTCTTGAAATATTAACAATAATATCTTATAAAAAATATTTATAATCTAGAAATAAGTTTGTACGTTGCCTAGGAAAGCTAAAGAATTTCTTATTGCAATTATACCTCTTGTCGTGAACAAACTTGTCCCTCTTTTCTTTCACTCACAATTATTAACTTCAAACACTAAAAATTCTAAATTCCTTGATAAAACTAAACGCCGAACAAACAAATCCGAAAATATAGTCGTAACTACGTCTATGGCGTCGCTCGATAATAACCGACTAATGTGTGCTGTGCTACCCTCGAAGGCGGAGCTTAGGCAATGCGCGTAGACATCGGCGTAAACCGTTCCCGCCACCTGAGTGCCTAGTTTGGCATTGGTTTCATTGCAAAATTGTTTCTTCTCATTAAGTGCAGATAGTACCACCCGGTTTTGGGTCAATTTATGCGTGTTGCCAAAGAAAATTCTACTACGATAAGAAGGCTCGTCCTTATGGGCGCGCGTGAAACGACTTGGAGACATCAATGCGCTCACAATATTTTGCTTCGCGGCGGTAACCCTCGGACGATTTGAGCAATTCATGCGTAACGTTGCCGATATTTCGCAATACGCCACGTGTCGGTCGGTGTACCGCTAGAGCTGCCGCGTTGGTTTTTGAGTTCGCCCAGACGATTTTACAGCAACAGCGAGTTCGCCGCAGCCGCATTTCAAGCGACCTGGCGTCGATGCGGTCGATGGGGCCAGGCTTTTCAGAGTCTGGCCACATTTCGAGCATCAAATATTTAGCATGTGGTGGGTTTCTTTTATCGTAGGTAGTAGAATTTTCTTTGGCGTTGTCTATTGCTATCCATTCAGAAACACTGAAAATGGTACGCCAAAGGCGTGCAGGTTGGATACTTGTAGAAAGAATTTGAATTTAACGAAATTTTATTTTAACAAAATAAAATTATATATATAATATGTACATAATATACATAGATAAAATAATTATTATTATACATTACTAGACATCAATTAAATTATAATAGGTCATATTTTTCGTCATCTGAGGAACTGTCATCACCTCTTGTCATTATAATTAGTATAATAACTAGGTGCTAACCCAAACTAACCCAAGACATACCCAAAATCAAGAAAAAACTGTTTACAAACATGATCTTAAAAAAAATTAAAAAAGCAACGGGATTTGAACCCGGGCCATCCAAGTGAGAAAACCTCTCGACTACGAGGGCTCTTGCCACAAATTGATTGCATCACAAAGGCATATTGTAATACGTGATGGATCGACCAATAAGTGAGGTCGATTTTTACATAGTGCTCTATTTGTGTAAAGGATCTTATAATTAAAAGGTCTATCGTCTGATCGATCGGGTTGTCAGATTCCACATTTCTCTCCTGTTTGATCACATGCTGGACTGCTTTTCGCGAGTTATCTGGTGTCACTTCCTTATTGTCTTAATCAAACAGTAGCTCAACATCTTTCATTTTAAATGTCGTGTTTTGTCTTGCTGCAAATCCTTTCACTTGCTCCCTTATAAGTTCTATGGGATTTAATTCGCAATGATATGGCGGTAAGTGCAGCACATTATATTTTTCTGCTATATCTTCCACGGCATATTTCATTAAACGATTTTTGTGTTCACTTGCTATGACTAGTAGTTCTTTCTTTATCAAATTGGGTTCATACTAATACCTTTGGTAGTTAGCCAGTAGATAATTTCATGTTTTCTCGAAGATGAAGTTGGTGTCTTCTCTATGCGTCGTGAATGATAGCTTGCGTTATCCATAACCACCACCAAATCAGCCAGAACAAATTTTACCATTTCACCCTAATAACCACAAAATAACCTAAAAATGACTAAAACATAATAAAGGAAAACAAACCTTGACGGATGAGAGAAAATTAAAGAAAAATAGGTGAAAACCACAGGGAATTATGTGAGGGATACGCCGCCTAAATCCCTAGAGCACTCTGAGAGGAAACAACAAGTCTTAGAAGAAAATAAACAACAGGTACTAGTTTCTTACTATTGAAGGGAAAGAAAAATGTAATAACTAACAATTGTTTTCGAATTAATAGGCAAATGAGAAAACAGCAGAAGTATCTCAATCCAAGTCAATGACTCCAACAAGTTAAAACCAGATAAGCCTGAGATTTCAAGTGAAATTTTCAAACCGAAAGTTGTATATGAATTTGACCGATCTAACGAGGATCAAGAGTAGATTATTAACTAAGTTCTTATATACAGAACTGCAAGTAAACATAATGATCGTAATATAAATAAGCAAATTTAAACTAATGTCACAATTATTCATATTTTAGTTGTTTGATGAACCTAAGCGAGCCAATAGATTATCCACTAAAATAAATACAGGCACAAAGTGCTGGAGGACGACATAAGAAAAAGGATGACCATACCACAGCTTATACCGTATCGAATCAGTTATTTAACTCTCCACGTGTTTTGAAGCAATAAAATCCAACCAATAGGAGCATTTTCCTCATATTCTCGGCGTCTGCTACGAGCCGAATTATATGAGGGCGACTTCGTTTATTTATGAATAACAGAACCGGTTTGGTGTCCAATGTAGTGTTATCTTTTTCTATTACGACAGTTTGCTGAATCGAAGAGACATAAACCTGGTTGAGTCGGAAACTGAACACACCGCACAGCGTTGGACTCTCGATTTTTTGACAAGAAGCAGCAGGTTACGTTCTTAGATTGGATTGTTTGCGTGTTATTAATTGTGCTCGATTATTTATTTATTAAGTGTGTTAACTTTTTGGACATTTATAATCATTAACGTGTTTTCATTGTTAACCATGGCCGTACGTTGCTTTGTCTGGAAAGAGCACAAGAAAGCCAATCCAGCTTCAGGATATTTTAGTTTTCCGAAAGATGAAAGGTTGTAAGTAGATGTTTACATTAAGTATTGAGATTAAAGTATAGTTCATTCATATCACATTGCATGATAAATTAATATTCTATGTCGATAATTGTTTGGCTCCCTTCTGCAGGAAGTTTAACTTTTTAAACTTGAGACGTCTAGCCTCTTAGCATCCCATAATAAAGGCAACCAATTTAGAACCGTCACACTAATATTACAAAGGTGGTATGTAAATTTAATTAGAAATAAGTAGTGAACAATATCACATACCTACAACTCTTTATTCATTGCCTACAACTATATAAATGGCTTCGAGTGACGAAATATCAATTTATTAAGGCCGTTTGACGCGATCACATTTTTGATAAAATTTCTGCCCGTAGTGATCTTTCGAAAACGGCAATCTTACTTTGCGCTCGAAAAACACACAGAACTTTTTCTACAGCCGCATTTTTTAAAATTAAATGCACATTTTTCTCTATACTTATTCTGAAATTTGGAAATGACTGTCAGTTTTGACTACGGAGGGCTATAGGGTTAGTTTGGCCCTCCGTAGTTTTGACATATTATATTCGGGCTTCGGGCATATTTAGAACAGGAGTGCCAGCAACAAACGCATGACTGTCATTTATTTATCCTCGGTTTCCATGACCATTCATAGCACACTCGACGGAAAAAGTGAGAATTTTCTATTCCTTGTTCGCGCTAGAGCGCAAAATAAGGATCCACGGCATTCGTCGATTTTGCGATATCATTTAAATTTAGCAATTAGTTATTTTGCGCGCGGCTGTAGAAAAATTGATATTCTATGTTCATATCAAAATATTTATATATTTATTTACACTTATAAACACCATATTCATGGTTATGTATAAATGACTGATCATTCTCGATCACGTTTACCAGATATCTTTTTTTATCAATTTCACTTACAGTTACATATCATGTTTAATTTAATTTACTAAAAATGTAAACTAAATTAAATCCAGTCCGTCTCTGTTGAGTTCCAGCTGGCCATTAAAACCTAACATTTTTAATGTATGAAGGGCATGCGCGAAAAATGAGGAAAGCATGAAAAAGTCAAATCTGGCTTCATCGACATCAAAGGAGCCGACGTAGAGTTCAATAACTGATTCGGTACGGTATAAGCTGTGACCATACTGTCCACTTACTGCAACAACAGTGTTACAAAAGCCAATACGTATTATGTATTAATAATCGTATGTATAATTAATTAATATGAATAAATGCTGCAACTAGAAGTCCACTAAACGTATTGACAACACATCAAATAATTGAATTTATAATTAATTAAGCGAAGAGGTTAATACTCAATAATTCTTACCACAAAATATAGAATCTTTTGTTGCTCAATGCAGCATATAAAATAAAAGTTACCTATAATCTTTTATAGTGGCAAAATCAGACTGTTACAGTGTACAAATAATACCATTAAACCAATTTCTTTTTAAAATAAATGTGTTTCCTCAGTAGTTTGTGATACAATAAGTGTTTTGATTGATAAAAATCATCAACATTAGCAACTCTCACCGTTTCGTTATTTGATATTTATTTCAGTTTCTTAGTAAAATATTATAAAAATAACACACAAAAATTATTATTATTAAAACTTATATCAGACCATTAAAAGCAATGAAACCATCATCTCATATTCTGGCGACGGTTCGTGTTTTACTTTTCTTCAGTTGCCGCTTAAACGATAGTTGACATAGAGCATCTATGGATGATTTAACATTCTGAGCATGCACTATAATAAATAATTTAGTTTTGATGTGATACGGGCCAAAGACACCTGCGATCTGTGTAGTCACAACAGATCTTTGAAAGTGAGTCATAGTTGTAAGAAAAAAAACGCTTATCTTATTAAATCCATCTTTTTTTCTTACCTAAGAGGATGTGGAATCAAGTACTAACATGACTAGTTATTAGTTCATTGCGTACGCTCAACGTGATTACGCACGTAAAAGATCTATTGTGGGAAGTCCAAGGCCAAGGCCAAGTATGCTTTATTGCCACAGAAAAATTCAAATAAATTTTATGGACAAAGCGAATTAAAATAAATAAACTAACCATAGTAGAGCAAATACAAAACAAAACAAAACTTAATATATACAATAATATATACGATAAAAATAAGTAAGAAGTAAAGACACAATAATTGGGATTTCGTCTGTGAAGCAAAGAATACTATTCGCTATCAAAATTATTAAAGAATGGAGCACGCAAAACATCTTTTATAATTAAACTTTATTTAAATAACTCTTGTAAACATTTTTCTCTTATAATTTGTATATTCTCTTCGATCCATGAAGTGGGATGGCTCACTGGACAGTTATTGCTGAGACATAGTGATTCTACCTCAGGTAAAGTTGGTGACTCAACCACTGAATATATATCTCTTTGATTTACTAAAGGACCTAAAAATAAAGTTAAATTATTAGTTTAATTGAGTATGTTTGAATTTTGTAACAAGCAAGATAATAATTCTAATATATGATACTCTCGATGTTGTCATCCATTTACTGGCCTAGAACATATATATTTTAAGTTTTTGTTAACTGTATAATACAGTGGCGGGCACATAGAATGATGTGACTTAAAAATTTAATCCCAAGTTGCCACAATAAATAACTATTTCAGATCATGTCAATTTGATGAATCTTATACACAAGATGTCCCATTTTGGTTGAGATCATATGCCATCACCGCGCACCGTTCGTTAGTAGTAAAGACAGAAGGATGCAGGCCTCTCGAACCTGTGATACTTTACTGAAAAATAAAAGACGGTTTTTGAGATACAGGGTGAAATAATTGAAAACTCAACTTTTTCGGACACTCCTCGCAGCTCAGTCAGTGTTTCAAGTGGCGCATTAATTAATAGGTAATCTCTTATGCCGCACCGGGTCAATTTATTCAATATTCATTTCATGTTTGCCATATTAGATTTTTTTAAGGCAGTGACACACGCACTAAAGGGTGATCCTATGGCACTTCTCGGAATGTGCGCCGTTTCTGAAAATTTTAAGGTATCGTCCAATCATAAATCTGCAAACTGAATAATAATTGAAACCAGACTACA
>JAEQML010058027.1:0-31031 GCA_016904865.1 Pissodes strobi
AATTTTCTTAAATACGGACCTGGATTTTTTATTGCAGATTTTAAGAGCTTCTGATGTCCCAAAACCAACGGCCGCGGCGTATCGCACTTACTCGACAAAAATACTTTTTACACTTTTTATTTAATTCCCACCAAATTTCTCTTTTTTGTCTCTCTCTAACACGTTATGTTCTTATGGAAAGTGCCAATAATATGAATTTTTCGAATGAGTGAGACACGTCATTGGTTTTGGAGCATCAAGAGCTCTTAAAATCTGAAATAAAAAATCCAGGTCTGTATTTAAGAAAATTAAGTTGGTGATGGTGGCCCGAACACGAAACGCCAGAGGTGCAATTTGAGGAGACCATATTGTAGAGCGGAAAACACTATAAAACTTTTGAATTTAAACTGTGTTTCGAAAATGAACAGTTTTTGTAATAATCGACGAAATATTTTTAGGCATTTGTCATAAATCACCCTGTATCTTAGAAACTAACAGGGATTTGATGACACTGTAGTTACGTTAAATGAAAATTAGTTAAATTATTTTTTAGGTTGGTTGCTTTGTCAATAAGGAATGTTTATAACTTGAGACAATAAAGCCAGTTTCAGTATCAGTATTCTTATTTAAATCAAACCTTTTGAGTCTCAAAATATATTATTTAATTAATTTAAATTGCTTCACTAGTGAAAATACGTGTGTTCAATTGCTTTACGTTTTATCTAATTTTCGATGGGAAATAGTGGTCAGAATTAGTTGTTTTTTTTTGCAAGCTATAGATCTCAATAAGCTTATTCGGATTTTCGAATTAGTGACTTCCCAAAAGTTAAAATTAGCAAATAATTCAAATTTAAAGTGAAAACAATAGAGTACAATAGATAAATGTAAACAAATTCTGAAGATATCAATATTTTGGTTTATTTATTATTGTAATTTTTTGTCCATCGCCCGATAAACTCCATATAAAAACCATATTCAGATGGTGAAGTGTAAATCCTGCAATAATGAGGAAACTGAGAGCTATGGCCATGCAAAATGCGATATGTGAAACATATTTATGTGTTAATTGCTCAACTTTATCAGACTCAGAGCAAAAGGGTCTAACGATAAAGAAAAGATCACCTTGCATCAGATATCATTGCAAGGATTGCATTCGTGAGAACAGTATTAATATCAACTCTAGTTTTTCTACCCTAGAAGACAAAAATAAGGAGAACATGAAGTAATTTATTGAAGATCTTGATGGCAAATTTGCAGAATCTAGAACTAAAATGGAAAATACAATAAAAGCAGTAGTGCGGCATGAACTAGAAAAGCTCAAATTGGATTCTGAATTCAAGCAGATAAAGAGTCTACTACCTAACAAACATGATGACAAAAATTTTAACAAAATTAGGGAAACACTAAACGAAAATCAAGTGAAACAAAAGGCAATTTCAGAATCAATGAAAGATCATATGTATAATAATTTTAGAACCCAATCGGAAAGTTTTAAAGAGATGACTGATAAATCTAATACATCACTTATCAATAACATCAATGTGGCCAACAGAGACATGGCAGACCAAATACAAACAAATCTTGAAATACAGAAAAGTAGCCTCAAGGAGGTTTCAGATGAAATCAAAGCATCGCTTTACAACTGTGCTAATAATATCAAAGAGGCCAACAAAGAAGTGATTAGGAAGATGAATATAAATAATCCTGCTAAAACAGTGAGTTCCGACTCACAAGTTGATGCTATCGCAAAGATCAATGCTTTGGAAAAAGACATTGAATTTCTCAAGAAGGAAATAAACAATATAAATAGAATGCCTGGAAAGCAAACATATCAGAAACACAAACAAATAACTTCTGCTCAAGCCGAACCAGTTCGAGCGACAGTTACTGAGACAACCAAGTCGTCGACTCAGGACAATAGCTGCGACATCACAGCAGTGGCTCCCAAACTTCGAAGCAGTTATATATATGTTAGCAATTTATCGATACAGGTAACGGAAAACAATGTACTTAACTATCTGAAGAAAAAGTGTGGTGAAGAAACGCACTTTAAAGTACAAAAACTAAGAGTCAGATCTGCAGAGTACTCCAGCTTCAAGGTTGAAGCGCCATTAGCCTTGGAGGAAGAACTCTTGAACTCTCGGAACTGGATAGAAAATGTTGTTGTAAAGAGGTTCCGGTTTTTTCGAGAAGACACTTCAAACAGAAACAACTACTACAATAGACAGCAATATGATCGAGCTACAAGCAGAAACAACTACCGCAATTACCACAATGGATAATAAGGCGGGACATGAACCACAAGAAGGTGGACGGACAAAATCATTCCACCAATAATCCAATAATCCACCATCGGAAATGGTACAAAGATGGGTTTGAGAATTTTGAATATTAATATCAGATCTTTAAGGAATAAAGTCCTACAACTTGAAGCATTTCTTGCGGATAAACATATTGACATTCTATGTATCACAGAACATTGGCTGACAGAAATGGAAATTAATGAACTAAAAATAGGTCACAATGTAGCTGGTTATTCTGCAAGGAAGGACACTTCTGGAGGTGGCACCGCTGTATTGGTGCATGAGAATATTAAGTCGGTAACAACACATTTAAATTCAGACTTTATTTTAAACTGTAATATTGAAAAATGTATTGAGTGTTCATGTATTAGTATAAGAGATTTTAATTTGTATATTCTAGCTATATATAGGTCCCCTTCGGGCCACTTTGACACTTTTCTGACTAATTTGGAGGGTATTCTTGCTTCTCTTGGTACCAACAAAACACTCATCATAGCGGGTGACTTTAATGTACGCTTCTATTCTATTCTATGGAGATTACATCACTGAGACTGTGCGATACCTTGATGGGTTTTGGGATAAACAAACAATGTACCTGGCTACCAGACAGGATTCCTGTCTGGATAACATCTTCGTGAGGGACAATATGGATGTTGATGGCGCCGAGGTTGTGGATCTTGATCTGTCTGATCATTTAGGACAGATCATTCACTTTTCTTTGCCAAGGAAAAAAGTGAGTTTTAGAAATACAAAAAAGGTATGCCGATCGGTGACTCAGAATGGGTTAATGGTTTTCTTTCATATAGTTTCTGAAAGCTCTTGGGAATTTGTCAATGACAATAACTTGAGCATTAATGACAGGTTCGATAGATTCATTCACGTTTTAGAACAGACGTATCTTCAGTCATTTCCAGAAAAGACCTACATAGTTAGATCTGACCATTCCAATAATATAAATTGGTTTAATGATGAATTACGAGCTATGCGGGAGCAACTAAGAATGCTGGGCGAAATTGGTAAACAATACAATACTCTTAATAATAGGCATATATATAAACAATATAAAAATGAATACAGAAAAGCTATCGCGATGCTAAGATTGCTGCTAACGATAATTTAATAAGCTCTTCTGGTAACCCGAGTAAAACTATGTGGCAAATAGTAAATAAAAATACAAAAAAAAATTATCAAAGTATTGTTACTAATAATATCAGTTCAAATGATTTTAACAACTACTTCTCAAATGTTGCACACAATCTTGTGAATAGTATACCACACTCAGATGCTGATCCTTTAGATAATATGAACTTTAGTATTCAACTGCAAACTAATTTTTCCTTTTCAGAAGTAACACTTAATGGGGTACGAGATGTTATTGATGGTCTAAAAAACAAGAAAAGTCATGACATATATGGCTTAAATGTCCAAATGATAAAATCTATAAAAAATATTATTTTAAGTCCCCTCACTAAATTAATAAATTCTTGTATCAAAGAAAATGTATTTCCAACAGCCTGTAAAATTGCTTTGGTTATCCCACTGTTCAAGAAAGGAAATATAAATATAACTGAAAACTATCGCCCAATTTCATTGCTCCCTATTATTTCAAAGATCTTAGAAAAATGTTTAGCCAAATAAATAATATTGGTCTGGGATCATGCTGCTAGTGTTCATCGTATTTTTCGTTTTCAGCGCGATGCGGTGAGAGTGATGGCCGGCCTTCGATTCAGGGATGACTGCAGGGCGGCGTTCGTGGGGCTCGGGGTACTTACGGTGCCATCTTTATATATCTTGGAGAACCTTCTCTACGTAAAGAAAAATTTTCATATGTTTGCGACGCACGAGGATGTTCATAACTATGAAACAAGAAATAGGGGTAATATAGTGCCATTGTACTGGCGATTGAAGAGATGTCAGAGTGGTCCAGGTTACTGGGCAGTAAAATTTTTTAATGTTCTCCCTATTGAAACAAGAAATCTACCCTACAAGCAGTTTAGGGATAAAGTTAGGAAAATATTACTTGAAAATGCCTTTTACTCATTTGACGAGTTTTTAAAGCATGATTTTAATTGAAATTCTTATTGTATAGTGACATAGACATAATGTTTTATTTAAGTGTTTTTTTAATAGCTTCTTTTTAATGCGTGTGGTCTGTACACACATTAACATATATATTGTGAGTGTTTGATAGTTCATTAAGTATATTTTTTTTAAATTGTGACATATGTGATACATGGTTGTAACTAACATGAAATAAATTATTGAATTACTGAATCACAGTATACAAAAGACAGAAATGGACTACGCACACTTACAATAGTGGCATCAAAACCTAATAATACTAGAAAAGTGCATTGAAAAGCACTAATTTGGAACTGGTTTAATTTGGAAATAACTTGGAATGTAGACATTTGAATTTGTAGCTATTTTAATTTTGTATTTCAGAAAGTATTTCTCTATTGAATCTTTATTGTTTAATTGTTGTAACTTGGAGCTTGGAATTTGTATTCTTATTTGATGTAATTAACCATGTTTTACGCTTTGACTTGTGAAAGAGCTTTATTGCATGTATTATCATTAATAAAGATTTTGATTTTGATAGTTGATGACAGGTATAAAACTGACAAACTATTAAGTTGTATTCTAAAACGTGCAATATTTTACCTTTACAGCCATAATGGTTCCACTAGGGATATGTTTCATTTTCTCAACTACACCATATGCTCCCCTTCCTAAATCACAAATTTCCTCCAAGTCATCAGCTTCCACATCAAATGTTTTGTCACCAATAGTAATGGTTGTACGAGAATCTAAATTTCCAGGGGGTACACTAAATAAAGACAATTTTTATTATATGTTACATAATCAATGGTTTGGTGGGGAATTCAAAAAATAAAATTAAACTTCAGCTAAGTAAATAAAATTGGATAAACATAAACAAAAACAAATAATAAAAATGAGTTAGAATTACATAAAAACCATATAATTGATTTAACATTGCCAAAAATATGGCAGTTTCTTACAAGAATCACGGAATGGAAAATTTCATATAATACATTGCTCAAAATATTACATGAGTGCACTTAACCCTCAAGTGGGATATATGAGACAATAAAGAGTTTGATTTCGCATCCCCCACCTTCAATTTAGAGCTGAGTATGAGCCAGAGTACCTCTCCATCTAAAGGACACAAACAAGCATCTGCTCTTCAGTTCAAAAATCACCATCAAGTTGTTTGGTGTTATGTCCTAGCAAACCCAATCAGTGTTTACATTATTTTAGTCAAAATGAATAATATAATTTGTGTTATTCATTCAGTGCATGAAAACACTACAAGGTTAGTAATAATTAAGATTAGAACTTCTCAAGGGTTAATAATTGTTTTCTCTTGATATATTATATTTGGTTAGTGTGGGTTGATTGCTTTTTCCCTTGGCCATTATGTTACGAGTACTAGGAAATCAATTATTTCCGAGCTGTGACCACAAGAATGAATAGTTGCTGCTTGTACTAAAACTTCACCAACTAGAGAATGCTAAGAATTATTATGTGCACAAATGTCTACTTAAGTATGTATGTTTGCTTGATTTTTTTTTATTACTCCTTCATATACTAAGCTATGCTAATCCTTCAGTAATTACAAACAGTACAACAAACAAAACAACATTAAAATGAACCATGCTATCTCTACCTATGATGAGAACTGCTAATGTCAATCAAAAGCAATTACATAGGATATATTGTGTTGTTATTGACTATTTATTACTGTTGAAGAGTGGGTCTGAACGGAGAAAAATATCACACACTGTTATGAAACTTACACAGGTACCGATTCCTCTTGGACAATAATTTTCAGGCCAGGCCTTTTGCGTCCGGCCATTTCACCAATCTACAATCTAAGAAAAATGGTATTTGATTGAATACCTCCATAAAATTCAGGTTAATTTTAATAATAATTTCAAGGAATTCTGTTTTTAAATAAAAATATAGCACTTACTTACCTCTGACAAGTAGAATGAAACAGATTTGTACTTTTCATAGGCAATACCGGTTTAATTTGTATTTAAATATAACTTCTTATTGTTGATTACACGGAACGTGACCATAAAAAGTACTAAATTTTAGTTTATAAATAACTTAACATAACTTTCCAGATAGATGGTATTATAATTATATGGGAACTGGGAACTAGGAACTGAACTAGACTAGGACTAGGAACTTTAAAAAAAAATTCTCATAGACTAGTTCCTAGTTCGCATATATTTTATTTTTAAGTATCCTAACGAGTCCTACGCCTCCTACGGCCTGACGATTAGACTCTAGCGACAGCAGCGGACCGTTCCATGCGTCCGCGAGATTTCAGATACTAGTACACTTGTAAGCGCTTTGCGTTCGCGCCATGTCTTCGTGATGCGACGAGTTGCTCGTAAGTCCGTTGATGATCTAGGGGTCTGGATGGTTCGCCTTTACTTCAGCGACCCGGGTTAAAACTTCGTCGGTTTTGTTTTTTTTTTAAGTAAACAGTTTTTTTTTTGATTTTTGGGTTTGTCTTGGATATGTTTTGGGTACTTTTGGTTAGCACTTGGTTAGCTTCCATTTCTTGAGCCGCCGCGCCGTAGCGAGCGAAGCGAGCGATGCGAAAAGTGAAATATTACTTATTGTAATACGTGCCCGTACTTTGTCAGAACCATCTCAATAAAGTAAAATAATTTGAAACTAAGTGAAACTATCCGAAAGTTGAGTAAACTACTAACCCAAACTAACCAAATCTATTAAAATTGATTATATCGTATCGGAACCGTCTCAAATAAGTAAAATAAGTTGATACTAAGTGAAACTAACCGAAAGTTGATAGGACTACCAACCAAATCCATTAAAGTTGGTTATAACGTGTCGGAACCGTCTCAAATGAGTAAAATAATTGTGATACTAAGTGAAAATAACCGAAAGTTGATTAAACGACTAACCCAAACTAACCAAAACTATTAAAATTGATTATAACGAATCGGAACCGTCTCAAATAATTAAATAAGTTGATACTAAGTGAAACTAACCGAAAGTTGGTTGGACGACTAATTCGTCCGAAGCCACGGCTATCGTCCTAAAAAAGTCCGGGAATTTCGGATTTCATACATTTTTGCGATTTAAAATCATTTTTAAACGGATTTTAGACGATAAAAAGCATATTTTAAATTAAACGAACTGTCAAAAGTATTATTCAGATGTCCAGACGTTTAAAACAATATTGAGTCATGGCCCTATTCTAAAATTCGCCAAGTTTGGTTATTGCCTTTCCCAAATCAAAGGATGCCGACCTACGATGGCTAGGTGGTAGATATATTTCAGTTCGTAGTGCACTTGTGAATGTATGCGATTTAAAGACCCGCTCGCTTCGGGCAGCGAATATTAACTACGATAAGAAGGTCCACTCAATGGACAGAGAGCGCTACAAAGGAATCGTCGTTTATTTTCTTCGTTGCCTGGTAACGGTCGGCGAAATTCGCTGCACACAGGTTGAATTTAAATAAAAGCTGGCCATAAACGATATTTTCGTTTGCGGTATAGTTAATCAAATTTATGACGATTTTTTTTTGTAGCACTCTAATACTCTAGTTGGCTTTGTAAAAACACAATTGATATCTTTTGAATTGTTTGCAGCGCCCTGTCAAACTCACGTTATGTTTTTTTTATTATTATCACCAAATAAATATTTTGATAAAGTTTGTATTCAACTGGCTGTTTCAAAAATCTGTTAACATTTTTAATTAGTTATTATTGATAACAATACTCAAGGTGTGTAATAACTAATATTTAAAAGATTTTGATTTTGTGTTAATGATTTCACCATATTTCCGAATACAAATATTCTGGCAAAAGACATCAAGAAGAAAATGTTGCACGAGTTTGCCCCATCTTTTAATATTTAATTAAATTTTGGCGTTTTGGGTGATTTTAAAATTGGTTAAAGATTTCGCACATTATTTTTAACGTATATTTCATTCCTATTTTGTAATACAACACAATTAAAAAACAGCGATATTATATTATCTTATATCGACTATAGAATTTACGCGTGAAAATTAATCTGACAAAAGGATGAGCTGGTCTATGGCCGCCTGCCAACATGATTGTTTTATTTGTATTTATCAGAAAATGGCGCGTCGAAATGAGGATCCCTTATTGGCTAAATTTGTAACGTGCGCAGTTTTCCCTGCTGCTGTCTTGTTTGAGCATTTACGTTTCTCTGTTTTTTTGCTTCATATGTTGTACTGAAAGTATTTTCAAATGGTTTTATCATTTATTATTACCCTTAACGCAACACATTATTAAATTGGAATTTTAAAAGCTATATCTGTTGTAAAATCGTCGGAACGGGTGGGCAAGAAATTGTATAGAATAATCGATTTAACGCTTGATATTTTAGCAAATAACTGAATAATCGATTAATCGAAATAATCGATTATCGATATTTTCTGAAATATTAATCGATAAGTCGATTAGTCGGTAATTTCTTAAAAGTGAATCGAATAATCGATTATTGTCGCCCACCCCTAATCCCATAATATTGTAGTAAGTGAAACTGAAGCACTGAAGCTGAAATTTCGGTAGAATCATTATTGCTGACGCAAGACTGATGTTATTATAAAAAGAGGTAATAAATACTTTGGCTGAATCAGCAGATAAAAATTTATAATTTAGTTTTAATTTGTAAATATGGCTTTGATATTGCCTTGGGATAGTCAGAATATAAGCAAGTGTTTTTGAACAACAGCTGCACTGATGCTTCTATATTTTTTACTAGTTTCGTCCCTATTAGATTAATTTTTAAAAATAGCGATAACTCTAAAATACATGTATGGCAAAATTGCAGGCCCTCATCAACGCGTTTCTGTCGTCCGCTAAACATTCATTTTGCTCGTGAGACTCCTGAATTACCCGTTGCAAAAACAAAATTTGGATCATCGAATTAAAAATTTAAAACCCTTTTTTTACAACGAAGGAGCCCTTAATTTTCAAAAACATTTTTTAAAACGGTTTAAGAACAAACAAATGATTTTTATACATGATTTTTATCGTTAGTGATAACTGATAATTGATACACCCTATATAGAAATATAGATTATGAGCCAAAAATTCAACAATTATTTGTCTAAAATACTGTATATTAAACGTGTAATAGTTAATAACTTTTATGTCTTATTTCTCGTAAACCTTATTATGGCCAGCTTTCCTAGAAATTCGACCAGTGTGCGCCGGGTCCAAAGGTCACATGCCAGTATCATACTGGTTTTCGCGCGGGGAAGGAGACATACCGTTGACGTGCCGCCGCGGAGAGTGAATTTTTTTATCGTAATTAATATTCGCTACTTCGGGGCTCAAGAAAAGGAAACTAACCAAGTGCTAACCCAAGCCATACCCAAGAAAAACCCAAAAATCAAGAAATAACTGTTTAATTAAAAAAAAACAAAGCCGACGGAATTTGAACCCGGGTCGCCGAAGTGAAGTGCCGCTTTAACGGTTAGTTGGCGTCATAGAAAAAGGTTGGTGTGGACTGAGTACTGACTCATAGACAAATATATAAGCGGAAGACTTGAATTGACTGACATTTCATTTAAGAGAATGTAGCCAACTGCTACGAGTGCTAAATGCCCGTACCACATCAGAGAGCATCAGAGTTGCGCGCGCATCACATTGTTGCCAAAATGACTAATATTACACATCCATGCATAGCCCTCCGCTCGCTTTGCTCGCTACGGGGAGCGCAACAAACAGAAACTAACCAAAACTAACCCAACGACCCAAGGCATGCCCAAAAACAACTTTTTACACATCTTAAAAATTATAAAAACATGTCTTGTCACTGGAATCGAACACGTGTGGTCGTGGTATCACAGATTCAGCATCCTACCACTTTTCCTCCAAATAAAATGTTGTTTTTTCTTCAAATGTCGACAAATTAATGCAAAAACATCTCTTTTTAATAGTAATAATAATAATTATTAAAGGTAAGTGGGTTCGCAAGGCGGCTTAGACCGGTGTCGGTGAATAGGCACAGGTTGCTGCTATAGTAATGTAACATAAAGCTGTCAGTGGACATTGTCAACAATAATTGTTTTTTTAAAGTTGCGTCTCCTATTGCGTTTTAATTCCGTATTGATAAGCAGTTATTGAGTAAGTTCGATTAAATAATAACCAATTTGTTCCTAAATTAGTGATTTTTGGAAATGTAGTGCACAAATTGAGTGATAAATACAAATTTTAGTTTAATACTTCTTGAGTTGTTGACGCTTGTTTTGTTGTTTGTTTGTATTTATGTTGCTATGGTAACACTTTTACCTCCGCCGGCGGAAAAGTGAAAAGTAAAGCTCCGGCGGAGGAAAAATTAAACTTCACGGCCGCCTACACAGTCGAGTAATGACGGATTTACTGACGTTTGAAGAAAAAAATACTTAAGTACCTCATCTTTGATATATTTAAGTACTTATAGGGGCTTGAAATATATTCAATTACTTTTTGGTACTTAAGTTTTTAATGGTAAAATTTAAGTATTAAGTATAAGTATTTTGACAAACACTTAAAAAAGATAAGTACCAGTAACAACTTTTTCCAAATACTTAAAGGAAATTACTTAAAGTAATTTTTTACTTAACTACTAAATTCAAGTACTTTGAGTACTCGACGCAGTACCGCAGCTCTGACTGCAGCAATCCGTTTTGTTTCCATGACGTCCGATTTTTTACTAGGTATGCCAGTCTGAACTCTTGGAAGTCTGATAAGTATATGACCATGAGATTCTACCAACGGAGCTACGTTTTTGAACCCTCTGTCTGCCATAATGTGTGCTCCTCTGGGAATTTTCTGGAGGATTCCACAGTCTTCAAATAACGTTGTATCACTAACTCTTCCACCATATCCTTCAGAAATAAAGTTTATAAACCCGTCTGGTGTAATTGAAATCAAATATTTCAATGTGTTGCAGCTTTTATATTCAGACCACGTGAGCGCCTGATGAAGAGCATTACTGGATTTTTCTATGCGTACTTCGAAATAGTCGATAATGCTTTGAGTGTTCGAAAATCGTTTACGAAAAGCTATAGGTAAGTTTTCCAATACTCTTTGCGGATCAGGAAAATAAATGAGCTATTTCATGTAGTAAGAAATTAATTTGATTGTTTCGGCAAAAATTCTGCTAATATAACCTTTGGTTAGTGAAAAATCGATAGCGAGGCGTGTAAAGGAATCGTTAAGTCTTATTTTTTTAAGAACCAACAAAATATGCGTTTGAGGTGCATGAACATTTTTCACCAAGATATCAATAAGGAAATATGTTTCTCGAGATAACCCTAAATATAACTGAGAGTTATGCGTAATTTTTATCAATGTGCTTCTCTGGTGATTTATAACTTCCAAGTCTTCATCGCTTTCACTTTCAACCGTAGAAGGAAACGAATAAGTAGAATCAGAAGCACTCCCCTGATCTTCTTCGAATGGATCAATGCCTTCATCAGCTTCAAAACCTCTGTTTTCCGAAGTTATTTTGATCTTTTTAGTTTGGCAAATCTTGTCCACTTTTTTAATGTGTAATGAAACTTGAATTCCTTTGTTTTGCGTTGCCTTCTTCGCAAATCTGTCATATACATCAACATCGGGTATATAAAGAGGGCCAGGTTCTTCTTCACACGAGACATATTCTATAGGTTGCTGTTGGCATGAAACAGATTCTTCAACCAACTGCTTTCTTTGGCGTTTTTCGAAAGCAGCCCGTGGTTTATTACTGCATTTTGCAGTTTGCTGGCAATCAAATTTATGTGGCAGAATTCCCGACTTCAGTTTCATGTTTCCTCCACATAGTTAGTAGCAGATAAAATTTTCAACGTCAGTTTTCAGCTGAAAGGCGCAAAAAAAACTTTTGAGCTAAAGAAGGACTAAAACAAAATTTACATTTTGGTTCTTTCAATTTAAAAAAAAAATTACTGCATAAACCTTAAACACACCATGTTCCAAACTTGAAACGAATCGGCCCATTAATAGCAAAGTTTGCCATTTTGGATCGACCATCTTGATTTTTTTTAAATTTGGATCTAAAATCATATTCTGACCTTAAGCATCAAGTCCCAAATTTTAGAGAAATCGGTTAATAAATAGCTAAAGTTCTCATTATTAAAAGATCTTTTTATATTTTACCCCATTCTGTCTGTGGAGGATGGTTTTTAAATACGTGCCTTTATTTTTACGAGTTGTATAACAGTATCAAGTTTGAAAGCGATATCTGAAACCGTTCGAAACCAATCTGTCCATAAACAGCGGCAACCTCAATTTTATTAAATTTTAGTCAAAAACGATATTCAGCGACCTTAAAAACACCCAAATTTCAAAGTTGAGAAAAATCGATTAATTAATATCAAAGCTTTATATAAATATATAATATATAAAGCAGCAGACCTGACGCACGTCATGCATGACGCTATGACGCGTCACAGCGTCACGCCTGACGTGTCAGATCCACCGATCTCCATATATGGATAAGCACAAAGCGATCCAAATCATACTGATTCATGCGCCTTCAGATGTAAACAAAAGAAGGTAATTCTGAGACTGCGCAGTTTCAATTAGCAGGTTATCGATCGATTCCACGTGCTTCATCACCGCATGGCCGCGAATAAGCGACAGGTCCGGATTTTAAGAATTTGGAAAAATATTTTTGCCGTTGTATATATTACCAAAAATTTAAAAGCAAGTTGATAGATGATATATTTAACACAAAAATTGCAAGCCATTGGTTTTTAAAAGAAATAGAATAGACCAATCGACTAAATATACAACTTTTGCATTTTTTTTCGAATCTTGCTTTGTTTTGGAGAAAAAAAAATAAAAACTATTTCTTTCCTCGTCCCTGGGCGACACAAAAACCAATTAAAAAATGTAAAAATATGACAGTAAGTAATGTTTAAGGAATAAACCATTGATAGATATGCAAAAAAATACCAAATATTTTGCTACCTACATAATTTTTACATTCTTTATGTGTGGCATGCATTTTTTTTGTTAACAATATTAACTAGTTTGCCCAAAATGATTTTATGACCAAGAAAATTTGAATGATGTAAAATCTGGTGTAACACAGGCGCAGCACTGAAACTTGTAAATTTTCAAATATATATATTTTTTAAAATCATCCCTTTGATTCAAAAATATTAAAAAATGGAAGCACCTCCTACTAAAAACCCTTTTTATATGCGTTTGCCTTAAATTTTACTTTCTCTTTAAGTTAGTCTTGAATAGGTACTACTTTTAAAAGAGACTTGTAATGTTAAAGTATTTTGCATTCACACATTACATACCACAATCTGTAGGCAAGAAATACACTTTTTTTAGTTTTTTAAAATATGAATGTTTGTTGCATTGAATAGCTAAAATAACTTTGGGGCAAAGAAAGGTTTATTAAAACAAAACATCATGATATAAACGTTTTATTTACATTAACTTACATTAGGTAGTAGTAGTAGTCTATTTGGAAAAAGCCAATAATACAAAATATGTAGGTAGTATGTACCAAGATACAAAATTCTTAAGACTATACACATGTCTAAATGCTCATGAAAACCTTAAAACATCTAAGAGTAATTAGGAAGATTCCTGAGAAATTAAACTGATTATTTTTTATTACAACAGTGAAAAAAAATCGATAAGTATTTTTTTATTTCCATTAAATATGAATATTACGAGAGCTATGCCAGTTTTTAGTTTTGTATATATAGATATACTATGCATGGTGTGACGTAATAATTCATGTGTATTGTGACGCCATAAGCACATTTCAAGGCGTATCTGCCTCATTTTTCGCCTTATGAAAAAAAGAAAAAACACGTGTTCACTTAGTTTTAATGGGCTATCGAAAAATTGATGAAACTTCCACATTGTTCCGTATACCTGTTTCTGCTATTTTAATAGATTTTTTTAAAAATATTTTACAGACCGTTCTATAGGTTCAACATAGATATAATCCGTGGGGGAAGCTTTAACATTTTTTTCCAATTTTTACTCGCTTCTTTTATTTTTTCTTTACCTTTACAGATAGAAAAGACATACAAATTGTACTTTACGTCACTCACTACACTTTTCTGTCCTAAATTTTTAAAAGAAGGGGGTAAATATTGGAAAAAAAAAATTAAAGCTCCCCCCACGGATCATTTCTATATTATTGAACCCATATATGTAGTATGTAAAACAATTTTTAAAAATCTTTTAAAATAGCAGAAACAAGTATGGGGAACAATTACCCATTTAAGGATCTTAAAAAAAAACTGTTTAGAGCATCAAAGCTCCTCAACAAAGTAAATTAAAATCCATCCTATCTATAAGAAGACTCTTTTAATAGAAAATGATAAAACTGAATAAACTCACTGCTATTTATGCATCGTGATTTATGCTAAAGGTCAGTAAATAAATCTTTTTTAAGATATCATTCCCATATTTTGTATGTTATGCTGCAGTTATTCTTAAAGGAAAATTATACTTACTTAAAATAAGAAATCCCTGGTATTCTACCCTTATTTTGGCAACACCAAATCAAACACCGTTGAGTATTTTCTTTGACCTTGGCAGTTGACGCCATTGTCTTTTAAGGTATTTTGTCTTTAAATCATATTCCTAACGTCTACACCAACTTATACACTAACAAAATACACTAATAACGAACTATTATAATAATAAACTAAACTAGATGTCCAGGAGTAAATTAGTTATTTTCAACGAAAACGATAATATAAACCACTCAGACGCACGTATGTACTTCAATAAGTGAACGAAACGAAACGCCGAAACCCATTACGGCAAACACAGAAAAAATAATTATTTCAAGCGCAAGCAACAAGCAAGGTCAGAGAAATTTGATAATATTTTTGATTACCGAACTGTAAAAGCTTTATGAGCTGATTTCGTTCTGTCGCTTCTCGGTGTTTGTGCGCATGAGTAAAATTATCCTATTTTCAGTTCTGTCCGACGCAGAACCCGGTTTTTTTCCCCATGACTGGTACGATTTTTCGACGCAGGCAGACGGTTTGTGCTTATCCATATATGGAGATCGGTGGTCAGATCTAACGATTTCATTTGTCAGTACACAGGAATTTTAAAAAGGGCTAAACGCACCAAAAAAATAAGTTTTAACTTCAAAAGCAATTACCAGATTTGATAGATAGATGCAGATATGGTCTGTTCATGCTAAATAAAATCGTTTCATTTATTATAAAATACTTACTTGTATAAATATTGCTCAATTCAGTACTTACATCAAAGTGGCCTTCGCAACAATGTTGTACAGATTTAGAAGAAAGAGGGAACTTAATATCACGCCTCATTATTCGACACCATTTCCTTCGTAATTTTTCTTGTCTCAGTACGTCAAAAAAATATTTGTCGGGTGTTTTTATAGTAGTGCTAGTACATTTGGGTACAATGCAATATTTGTAGTTTTTTGGTTTAGTCTTTGGCATAATCAGTTATCTTCCTAAGCTTAATGATAAACCGGTTCCAGGAACTAAACTAACGCGGTAGATATTCCGTCGCAATCGGCTGCCAAAACTAGAGATGGGTAACTCACGAGTGAGTTGACTCGAAGAGTCAACTCGTTTAAAGGAGTCACTGAGCTGTTCGACTCGTTCTTATTTGCATGACTCTCGACTCTTTCGTATGTTCGTGTTTGTACCGACCGACGCGACGGGTCACGTAGAGACAGGGCGGAAGTCGACTCGGTGTTTTGGCTCCCTCGACTCGTTTTTATTTGCATGAATCTCGAATCTTTCGTGTCTGAACGTTTGGACCGACCGACGCGACGGGTCAGGTAGAGATAGGCTGGGAGCCGACTCTGTGTTTTGGCTTCCTCGACTCGTTTTTATTTCCATGACTCTGGACTCTTTCGTGTATTCGTGTTTGGAACAAAAATGATTTGGGTTATGGGATCATGAGATTCGAATCATTAAAATGAGCCCATCTGTCCACCATTAGATTAGTTTTTTAAAATTTTATCGATTAGGAAAAATAGATGCATGAAAGTTAGTTTTTAATATTGGTATGAGGATGAGGTATAGATATGAATATAAATAAAACATGCACATGTCGATTTAAGAATATTCGTGTTGTCTTGATTGATGTTCTTGTGCCTGTTTCAATTCGTAATCGCTTAAATAGATAAATAACCCTTTTCCACACTTGATGAGAATGCTGGATTATATTAATCAATTGACTCAAACTAACCCAGAGAAACGACTTTATTTGTGATAAAAACAAACTAATATTTTCTCTTACAGAGAAAATAAGAATTAAACCAACAAAATATAAATAATATAAATTAAAATAGAGCAGTTATATTCAAATAACTCATTAACAAGAGGAATCAGTTTAAATCGAAATCAAATGCCTATTATCTAGATCTGAAAAATGAGAATTAATATTATTTTATTCCAAATTCAAGTGAAAGAACGGGCTTTCGCGGTACAACTCATGCGTAAATCCATTATATTAGCTTGACGAAAGACGTTTAAATTTTGAAACCAATCGACTCTTTTTAGTCGACTCTCCGAGTTAACTCTTTAATAAGAGTCTGAGTTAATGAGTTAGCTCACTGGATAGAGTCACACTGCCCAACTCTAGCCAAAACCACAGAGAACCGCGACTACTGCGACGCGGTCGCTTTCGCGCCTGGCCGATGGTGTCGCGTGACGTCACAGTGGTTTTCAGGGCGCCGGGCGTGATATTTAAGTTTGACAAGTCATAGCTTCGTTATTTATGAAGATAAGCCAAAATTTTTTTCGCTGTTATTTTTATCAATTTTAGGGCTATCATTAAGGTGAAAATTAAAAGAATGTAAACTTCCTAATTTTAATGTTTTTGGTTAGTCACCAAAATTCGGTTAATTTGGGTTAGTTTTAACTTACTTCAATATTTTTAATCTATTTCGATATGTTTTAGCCCGTTTTGGTGCTTTTGGTTAGTTTTGGATAGTCGTTCAATAAACTTTCGGTTAGTTTCAGCAGCGAATATTAACTACGATAAGAAGGCCCACTGAATGGCCAGAGAGCGCTACAAAGGAATCGTCGTTGATTTTCTTCGTTGCCAGGTAACGATCGGCGAACTCCACCGCACACCGGTTGAATTTAAATAAAAGCTGGCCATAAACGATATTTTCGTTTGCGGTATATTTAATCAAATTTATGACGAAATTATTTATAGCACTCTAATACTATATTTGGCTCTGGAAAAACACAATTGATATCTTCTGAATTGTTTGCAGCGCCCTGTCAAACTTACGTTATGGTTTTTTTTATTATTATCACCAAATAAATATTTTGATAAAGTTTGTATTCTGGCTGTTTCAACAATCTGTTAACGTTTTTAATTAGTTATTATTGTTAACAATACTCAAGGTATGTAATAACTAATATGTAAAAGATTTTGATTTTGTGTTAATGATTTCACCATATTTCCGAATACTAATATTCTGACAAGAGAGATCAAGAAAAAAATGTTGCTCGAATTTGCCCCATCTTTTAATATTTAATTAAATTTTGTCGTTTTGGGTGATTTTAAAATTGGTTAAAGGTTTCGCACAATATTTTTACTGTATATTTCATTCCTATTTTGTAATACAACACAACTAAAAAATAGCGATATTATCTTATATCGAATATTGACTCGACTATAGAATTTAGGCGTGAAAATTAATCTGACAAAAGGATGAGCTGGTCTATGGCCGCCGCGTCAAAGGTCGCCTGCCAACATGATTGTTTTATTTGTATCATGGCCTGCCGATATTCTGCTAGTGTTCGCGCGGGGAAGGAGACACACCGTTGACATGCCGCCGCGGAGAGTGATCCTTCTTATCATATAGTTTTGCCCAAATACATAATAAAAAGATAAAGACTGATGTATACTGCTAACGTGCTAACACTCCGTTGAGGTTATGTGTTAGTGTTATACCTAATTGTGCAACAACTGAAGCCAGATTATCAGAAAATGGCATGGCGCGTCGAAATGAGGACCCGCGCAGTTTTCCCTGCTGCTATCTTGTTTGAGCATTTACGTTTCTCTGTTTTTTTTTGCTTCATATGTTGTACTGAAAGTATTTTCAAATGTCATTTAAATTAACCTTAACGCAACGCATTATTAAATTGAAATTTTAAAAGCTATATCTGTTGTAAAGTCATCGGTACGGGTGGGCAAGAAATTGAATAATCGATTACACGCTTAATATTTCAGCAAATAACTGAATAATCGATTAATCGAAATAATCGATTATCGATATTTTCTGAAATATTAATCGATAAGTCGATTAATCGGTAATTTCTTAAAAGTGAATCGAATAATAGATTATTGTCGCCCACCCCTAATCCCATAATATTGTAGTAAGTGAAACTGAAGCTGAAATAATAATGAAATGAAATTAAATAATAAATAATTTAGTTTTAATTTGTAAATATGGCTTTGTTATTACCTTGGGATAGTCAGAATATAAGCAAGTGTTTTTGAACAACAGCTGCACTGATGCTTCTATATTTTTTACTAGTTTCGTCCCTATTAGATTAATTTTTTAAAATAGCAATAACTCTGAAATACATGTATGGCAAAATTGCAGGCCCTCATCAACGCGTTTCTGTCGTCCGCTTAACATTCAATTTGCTCGTGAGACTCCTGAATTAACCGTTGCAAAAATAAAATTTGTATCATCTAATTAAACATTTAAAACCCTTCTTTTTACAACGAAGAAGCCCTTAATTTTCAAAATCATTTTTTAAAACGATTTAAGAACATACAAATGATTTTTATACATGATTTTTATCGTTAGTGATAATTGATATTCCCTATATACAAATATAGATGATGAGCAAAAAAATCAACAATTATTTGTCTAAAACACGATATATCAAACGTGTAATACTTAATAACTTTTATGTCTTATTTCTGCTAAACCTTATTATGGCCAGCTTTCCTAGAAATTCGACCAGTGTGCGCCGGGTCCAAAGGTCACGTCACATGCCAGTATCATGCTAGTTTTCGCGCGGGGAAGGAGACATACCGTTGACGTGCCGCCGCGGAGAGTGAATCTTCTTATCGTAGTTAATATTCGCTGGTTTCAGTTAATTCCAATTTATTTAGTCATTAGAACTGATTCCGATACGTTATAATCAATTTAAGTTTAAATAAACCAGCTAACACGATCTCTCACGCGTACGACGTTATGTGTGGCAAATGTAGCATGCACTTTTTCACAATTTCAGGCCCTCTTTAGGAAAACAGAAACATTTTCAATGTTAAAACAAAACGATAACCTAAACCCGCAAGCGCGACTATGCAACGGATCTCTCACAAGGTACATGCTCGATTACTGTTGCAACGTTGCGACCTCCTCCCGACGGTCATAAAATATCAGTACATTTACATCTGTCGATCGCGAACCTCTGTTAAAATAGAGCTGCTTCAAATGCTCCGCGTAACGCGCGTATACGGGCCACAATGAATTTGGCAGCGGTGCACGTTTTGTGCCGGAACGCTGTGTCCGCATTTAGAACAAGCGGCATTTTGCGAGCATTTCATACCAAATTTATTGTTAAATATTAAATATTACCTTCAGCCGCTCACGTTGGCCTGTTTTTGAACTAGTGACTGACGTCACTGACTATTATTTCCGATTCCGTCTTATACTTATCTTATATATGTCTTCGTGATGCAATCCATGATACAAAAATTCTTTGTATCATGGATTCAATCAATATTCAGTGTAAGCCAAAGCCTTGGTGGTCTAAAGGTTTAGATGGTTGGGTCTCGATTTTATGGCTACCGGCGGCGGCCCGGGTTGGAACCCCGTTGCTTTTTTTATTTTTTTTACGGTTAAATTTCTAAACAGTTTTTTTCTTGATTTTGGGTATGTCATGGGTTAGTTTTGGTTAGCAAACAGTTTTTTTCTTGATTTTAGGTATGTCTTGGGTTACGTTTGGGTTAGCCCCTGGTTAGTTTCCTTTTCTTGAGCGCCCGTAGCGAGCGGTAGCGAGCGGAGGGCCCTACGAAAGGTGAAATATTACTTATTTTAATACGTGCCCCTACTTGGGATGCACTTTTTACGAAATATACAGCAGCTTGCATGTGTTTCCTCGAATAAATAATTACACAATTACACTAGTATCCCGATGTGGTACGGGGACCGTCTACCACTGCTACGGACTTAAATAAGCCAACTACGGACCTGGTTTATTAGTTTATTTCAGAAATAAGTTCTATGCTTTGACACTTGTCAAAGGTTTAGGCACAGGCTTAGGTTTATTTACATTTTATATGAGAAATGACAGTTTTATGTTTATAATGTAAAATTAATTTGCGATCTGTGAATAGTGCTCGATATGTTTACTTCGTTCTAATACGTTGATAAAACTACATACAACTACTAAATTTGAGTTATCGATCTAATGTCGTGTTTTGTAAAATGTAAGAAGCAAATTAACCAAACAGGAAAAAACCAAGATGAGTATTCAAAACCAAAACTATTAATTTGAATTGGAAGAAATATAGGTATTCTAGGCCAAGTGCATCAGTCCAAAAGAGCTCAGCATAACAATACGGTTTCCTTTTAAAGGTGACACTATGTTTTTATTTTTTAAGGGGGAATGATTGTTTTTAGCAAAACTGGAGCTCTGTCCAAACTAGATATGTGGCTTATTGGAGATATCTTCCCTCCTTTTGGTTTTACATTTACTGGAGGCATTTTTGTATGTATCATAAGCTTTTATCTCTTCAAAAAGCTTGGCGGTGATGGAAATGTTGCCGTCAGAGATTATAGTAAAAATCACAGCTGGACACCTATAAAAGTGACTGCCAAGGTACTTATTCACTCATAATTTGTTAAATATATTTTAGTGGTGTGCTCTCAGGCCCCGTTAACTTTTGGCACGTTTATATCATCCTAGTGGCGAACTAAAGTTAGATTTATACCTAAATTGACGTAACATAAGCATAGCAAAAAGTTAAAAATGCAAATTTCAGTCAAGTAATTTATAGATCGACATAAACATAAGATGCATAAGCTTAACATAAATTTAATGTTAACCAACTTTTAACTTCTTATACTATGCGCTTCGGTACAACCAATTAGCAACATAAGCTTCCCAAAAACTTGGTGTGTTCGACAATACTGCCATCCTATGGAAGACCCCCATATATGACTTAAAATCAAAATGGCCCAAAATTAAAGTTAAAGTTAAATTCAATATTTGGCTCAAGTAAAATAAAGGTTTATTAAGAAAAATGCGTATACATAACTAGAAATTGATGAAAAATCCAATTTTGGTGTCAAAAATAATATTAAACATTATTTAATAGAAATAAATTCCCTTACGGGGATAATCGCTGTGTGAAAGTTGCATTTATGCTAAGATAAATACCCGTGTTTGGTAAGTACGTGAGTATTGCTTAGTAACTATTCTGCCGTCATAGTACAAACTCCCGTATTTGACTTAGAATCGAAATGGCAGAAATATTCATTTGGAACTAAATTTTGTTTGTGTTGATAATCAACAATAACACTGATATAAACGATACCTGAACATAGCGTAGGAAATTAAGGAAATCGGTTAGTACTAAACTTGACAAAGCGTAGGAATAAATAATATATTGTTGGTGAAATAAAAACAAATATATTTTCTAAATGTAACAAAAATTGAGTTTCTTTTTCAGTATATAAATTAAAATTATTGATAATAATAATAATAATCATATATTTCAGTAGGCAAGCCTAATACAAACTACTAACTTTACAACTAAGAAAACTCACAGTAGGTATAGAGTTATGTATACATACATATGTTCACACATCATTACTTTAGACACTTTTTAATCTAATTTTATCAGCTCTCGTCTGAATTGACCCACCGATGTACAGTCTCTGACTGCAGCAGGTAAATCATTATATTCACTAAGTCCTTTAAAGAAAAGCGAATTCATGGCCCTTTTTGAATTTGTTCTTTTTATATAAAAATTGTCCCTATTACGGGTGGGATATTCATGCACATCCCTAACAAAAGTTACTCGACTGCTAAGGTATGATGGTAGTAGATTATTTAGTATCTTAAATATAAAAATCATTGTTAAAAATTTTAATCTCTGAGCCACCGTTTGCCACTCCAGGCATGTAAGCATAGTGTTAATTGGTGTATACCTATTACATGACAAAATTATGCGCATAGCTCTATTTTGTAATACTTGCAGCATAGATTTAGAGTTGTTATCAAAAAGATACAGTAAGCTCGGACAATAATTGAAATGAGGCTGGATTATAGTATTATATACCGTAATTCTGGAATTAATGGAAAGGTGCCTTGCCACTCTCGAAAAAAAGAACAATTTCTGTAGTATTTTATTTTTAATATAGTTAAAATGTTTTTTAAATGTGAGAAAATTATCAATGACAAATCCCAAATATTTAATTTCCTGAATGAACTCTAATTTCGTTCCATACATTTGTATATTTATGTTTGAATTGTCTATACTGGAATATTTATATTTACTTGTAAGAATCATTGCTTTTGTTTTATTTACATTAAGCTTAAGTTTATTTATGTTAAGATATTCTTCAACTTTTTTTAATTCGTTGTTGATCTTTTCTATTGCTAAAGGCAAATTTCTGTTGTTGCAAGCCAATAAGGAATCATCCGCAAACAAGTTTATGAAATCCGGATTAACGAAGTAGTTAATATCATTAAGGTAAATTATAAAGAGTAGCGGACCCAGGACGCTGCCTTGTGGTACACCAAAGATATTTACAATGTCATCCGAAACCGTTAAGTTTATTCTGGTAACCTGTCGTCTGTCAGCTAGATAGCTACGAAACCACTGGAGAACTTTTCCCCCTATACCATAGTATTGAAGTTTTGCCAATAAAATGTCGTGGTCTATTGTTTCAAATGCACGTTTGAAGTCGAGGAAAACAGCTATAATAACATTATCATTATCAATTAAATCACTCCAAGTAGCAATTGTAAGTTGTAAGGCAGATTCACATGAATGATATTTTCTAAATCCCGATTGATTAATGAATAGCAAATTATTACTGTTAAAATAATCTAATAGTTGTTGATATACTGCCATTTCCAATATTTTTTCGAGGGCAGGAAGAGAGTTTATGGGACGAAAATCATTAGCGTTGATACTATTGAATACTTTTGGGATTGGGGTTACAGTAGAGCATTTTAAAGTTTCAGGAAATAAGCCCTGTTCCAATGACGCATTTATCAACCGCAAAACCACATGACCGGTAACTGTAAATATATTTTTTAGGACTCTAGCATTTAATACATCATTTGCATTACACCTATTGCCCAAAGACATTGTAATGGTTTTAAGTTCCTGCAGTGACAGAGTCCTAATGTATCAAGAGTTGTATTAAGTTCTGGCAAATTTATACTTGTCCATGTATTTGATATAGGGATTGATGCACGGATATCGCTAATACTTTGCACGAAATAACTGTTAAATCGGTTTGCTAATATGATTAAAGCCTTTACTTTCATTATTTACAAGATTTTTTAGTGACTGCCACATAGCTTTACTATTATTTCGGTTTAAATCAATCTTTCGAAAGTAGTAAGCATCCTTTTTCTGTTTTGAAAGATTTACAAATTGATTTCGGCATCTCTTGTATTCATTCCATTTCATGGTTTTATCATTGTCCCTACAATTTTTAAAATCTGTGAAAGCTTGGTTTTTATTTTTAGTAGCTAGTTTTAGTTCAGCATCATACCAAGGCAGATCGTTACCTCGAATAAAAACAGTTTTCATTGGAGCCATGCTATCAATAACCTTGGCACATTCCAACATGAAATGCCGAAAAACGAAATCCACGTTTACCGAATTTAGAACGTCTGTCCAGTCCACATCAATCAGTTCATTACAGATATTGTCAATTGCATTATCAGAAAATACTCGAAATTGCTTTTTACATAATTGGAGTTCCGATTTATTATCATATTTAACTGCAACAGACAATGTAGAATGATCAGACATTTGCAAACTTTTGTGTACCTTGCATAATATATCAAAATTGCTTAATGCCAAATCAATCAAGGTGCTACTTTCAGCTGTACATCGCGTGGGCTCAGTAACATATTGACTTAGACCTAAAATACTTAACGATTCTTTTAGTTTAGTTGTATAAAAATTATCTGACAAAAAATTTATATTGAAGTCACCAACAATTAAGAAATTTTTGTTATTTCCAATTACATCTTCACAAAACTGTTCAAAATCATTTAAGAAAACAGAGTGGTTAGAATGTGGAGAATGATATAGGACGCCAATGGTAATAAAATTTTTAAATTTTATATCTACGGTAACACCCCAATAATTACCAGGCAGAACAAAATATCTTATATTTTTAAAGTTAATTCCTCTATGAACATATATAAGAACTCCTCCCGTATGTCGACTTTCAGAATTGCATCTAATTAAATTATAGTTATCTAGTCTACACTCAAAATCCTGAACATCTTCAGTAATACGAGTCTCGCTCAATAAAATAATTTTTGGTGACTTCCGAACAATGCCAAAAACAAGATCATCTTTGTGTGGAATGAAGCTCTGTATATTGGAATAAACAATATCTAGATATAAGTTGTCATCTGAACTGCTAGCTTTAAATAAACATGTTAGTTTTTTTTAATAATTTTTGGCAAACCATTTATGTATTTTATAGCAATATCTTCCTCACCACCCTCTCGTCGTCGGCCCAATTCATTCTTTATCTTATCAAATTCATCTCGTTGTTTTGGTGTCAAATCCGTGGTAATGTAGATACGCTCCGACCGATCAAGCTTGCCTTTACTACCCATGATATGCTGTACATCGATGTAATTGGAAAGAGTCACTTTTAAGGCTCTTCGATTGTTTTTGTTGCGTTTTCCAACTCTCAAGGCTTTCAATACAGTTGGTGGGTTATCAGTAATACTACGAAAAATTCTCTGAACTGCATCAGCATCAGTTGATTCCGGATCCTCTACTAAGTTAAATATCATAATGTTATTCGCTCTTTTTTGTCGTTCAAAAACCTCATCCATAATGTCCCCTCCAGCGAAAGGCCCCGTGTCAGTTTCCGCAGAGTTGAGAAGTCGAACATCAGTTCTATCCTTTAGGGTCTCGGAAAGCACATCCAGCTTCTTTGAAATGTCGATATTAAAACCCTCAAATTTATCATTTAAGGCTTCAAGATTTCTCTTTAGAAGGGGAATTAATCTCATGCCTTCTTGACATGATTCACAAAGATATTTAAGAAATCTTTTTTTGAGTTCAATTACTCTGATCTCAGAAGCAGACAGTTCCGTGCAAGCATAGTGAAAAACCATACCACAACCATCACAATCCACCTTCTTACTGTCCAGCACATCCTGCCGACAGTTCCCACAAGAAATCACCATCTCAAATTAAAAAAAAAAGAGTTACTTGTTGGTCGGACCCTGTATAACTCCAATAAATTGTTTTAAATTCCTGCGGTATCTCAGTTAACCGGACTAATATAAACACTTGGATGGTATTATTTATTTTGATATTTCCTTATCGCTCGCAGTAAGCAAAAAAGAGAACAGCCGAACAACGGAATGCGGTGTTTTATATTATTGTTGTACTGTTATTATATCCACAAAAAACATAAGATTTCCGGGAAACTCCTCGCGGAAATCAATAAATAATCACTTGATCGGGTAGACCGTTCCCAGACACACACTCGGAAAAAACTCACAATTTTTCGACCAAGATTGCGGGCACAAATTAACAATAAAGCGGAGCAAGGATTATTCTTTCAACTTCGTCTCAAAAATCTGTGGCACGTCTTATTGTGATTCACGAGCATTAATGCTAAAACGTCGCAGTAATTAATAATAATTAAATAACGTACCTACTGGCTATACAAATAATAACAACTACATTTATGTGTAAAATGGCAAAATAAAAACATTTTTCGTATCCTGGGTAATTAGTAAATGAATGTGATTGCGAATCATAAAACAAGTTAAGAACTAAACAAGATATTTTTCTGGTAGGGATAACCAATAGTATATTATTTTATATGGAGGAAAAGTGATAGTTTTCATGGCGCTCTCGTGTTTAACAGCCGAACGGAGTGAGGCTGGTAATAGAGAGCAAGTCATGAAAAGTAACTTTTCCTCCAAATAAAATATGCTGTTTTTTCTTCAAATGTCGACAAATTAATGCAAAAACATCTCTTTTTAATAGTAATAATAACTAATTATTATTAAAGATAAGAGGGTTCGCAAGGCGGCTTAGACCGGTGTCGGTGAATAGGCACAGGTTGTTGCTATAGTAATGTAACACAAAGCTGTCAGTGGACACTGTCAACAATAATTATTTTTTTAAGATTGCGTCTCCGATTGCGTTTTAATTCCGTATTGATAAGCAGTTATTGAGTAAGTTCGATTAAATAATAACCAATTTGTTCCTAAATTAGTGGTTTTTAGAAATGCAGTCACAAATTGAGTGATAAATACAAATTGTAGTTTAATAAATCTTGAGTTGTTGACGCTTATTTTGTTGTCTGTTTGTATTGTATCTATGTTGCTTTGACAACACCTTTACCTCCGCCGGCGGAAAAGTGAAAAGTAAAGCTCCGGCGGAGGAAAAACGAAACTTCACGGCCGCCTACAGCCTACATAGTCGAGGAATGACGGATTTACTGACGTTTGAAGAAAAAATTGTTTCCTACTTTCTGGAATTATATCGCCCAATTGTTTCAAAAGGTTTTTAATCTTAACTTTTTCAAAACCATTTGACTGAGACGGTGTTGGCATTGCGTCAATATGTTTTTTTAGTAAAAAATCCAATACTTTATATTCATCGTCATTTGCTAATTTGTAATAAATAACAAGCTCGCTTATTTAGACCAATATTTGCGTTATATTGGAAATATAAACTCTTGGTATTTGCTTTTTAATTTTATTAGCAGATGATAAGTTCTTCCAAATTTGGAAATCATTTAGTGTCATTTTTTTAACGCACACTTTTCCTTTGTTGCTCCAAATCACAATATAAACTGACAGATACGTGTCAAGTATTTAAACGTGCGGCCTACTGCAAACTAAGCCAAGAGCCCCGTATTTGGAAATTATTACGCAAAATCTACGTATTTGATTGCAAATACGGGGTCCAGTCCTTAGCAAAATTAAAATACGTGTAATTACCTTAGCATCGTATACTATTTTTGCGGAATACTGGGAATAAAATAGTATGTTTATTATATTTTCTGGCCAAATAAGTGGATTGTGAGTAGTAAAAATGGAAATTTTGGGTATTTATATGAACTAGAACACAATAGGGTATTTTTAATTTTTTTTTTCAAATACGGGGGTTTACCTTATGACGGCAGAATACCCATGTTTGTTTTACCAATTAACAGGTTCGCGGACACTGACGTCATTTCACGTCATTTACTTTTGTTCAGTCAGGGCACTAAGAAAAAACTAATTGTGCTCAAATTGTCACAGTGATAAAATATGTATTTGATAACATAGAAAAACATAACATACCTTTAAAATAACAATGTTTCAAAGAATTAGTGATATAATAAATCAACACCGGGTCATATGACGTCACGTCGCGGAAATAGTTTATTTCAATATGACACTGACGTCATATGCCGCATGTAAAAAAGAAGGAAAAAACGTTTTACTTTGATGCAAAAACTTGTATTCATAGATAATATAACTACCAAAACAATACAAAACATATATATTTTTGAAAACAGTTGCACAATGCAGGTGCAAAGCTCTAATTTATAATAAAATTAAATGCATCTCTAAGAATGGGAACTTTTGTGCTGTTTTGGCAAAGTTCAAACTTTAGACTGAGTGTTCTTTTTTAGTGAATACGATTTTTAGCTTACACATGCCCCCCTCCGTCTTGCATTGGTCCCCAATGCAAAACATCTTTTACGGTTAAAAAGTGCAAAAAGGAAAGAATCTCCCTAATAAATAAAGATTTGTTTGTGACTGTCCAAAAAAAAAGCTGTTATCGTAGAGACGATCAAAAGCTTATTTTTGATGAGTATGTTTAAAAGAGTGGAACCCTCTTAAATATTAACGAGTGGTCCTCAATATTCGAATAGTCATATCGTTCCGTACCTACTTAAATCTAAGTTATATTTGAGCACTTTTCACTTTTGGTTCTGGCTTATAGCTTAGTTCGGTCCTGGACTCCAGCCAATGGTTATCCCTGGAAGAAGGTCCCTACTCAATTCAAGGTCCTTGTCGTGGATCTCCATTTGGCTGCCGCCTGTATATCTGACTGAACTGTGGGTCGACATTGAATAGCGCTCCAAGTACATGCAAAAAAATATAAACAGAACATTAGTAAACAATATTGATATATACAGGGTGTCTCTAAAAGGTACGGAAAAAATGCTACCACAAATTCCTGAGGCTAAAATATGATGATCTAACCCGATTTACCTCTGTCCAAAAGTGGATGATTTCGGAGATACTGAGTGTCAAAAGTTCAATTTGATTTTAGTTTTTCATAAATAATTTTTGTAATAATTGGCCTATTATCACAATATTCGGGTAGGGGGGGTTTAGCGGGGTGAAAAATTGAAATCTGCCCTCATTTTCATTGTAAAATTTAGAGGGCGCCACCTGCGGTACTTTGCACACTTTTAAAACGAAATAACTTTTTTGAGCCACACTGTATTTAACTTTTAAATAAATATTCGTATTCTCCAACGTCTTTTACATAAAAAAGGTATACCTGGTAAGAATTGATTTGAGCAGTCGTTTTTGAGATATCTGGATTTAAAAAATTAAATTCGTGTATGGCTACAATTTAACACAATTTGAGGCGAAGGCGTTTTAATAAAATAACTGTTACTAAAAACTGCTGTCAAATCGAATCTAAAAAAATTGTAATACTTAACAATTCAAGCATACATTTTGATCATAATAGCATGAATTACGGCCTATATTTTGGTAGGTGAAGTTTGTGAAATTCTTGAAAGTCCTCTGATTCTGAACGGCGTTGTTTTTGTTGATTTTTTTTGGAACATTGTTGCTTTTTTGTCGGTGTTTAGGTTTTAAATTGCGAGTAGTACTGGAATATCGTGAAAGAGAATTAACAAGAGCCTGTAAATTATCAAACAATTTGCAAATTTATTTTCGTCGTGGCCGTACAGTATACCAACGAAGAAATGACCGATATGGTATTTGTTTTTGGATATTGCCAAGGAAATGGTTTAGAATCTTGCAGAGTATATAGTGAAAGATTTCCGAATCGTCGCTTACCAAATCATAAAACCTTCGCGGCAGTTGAAAGACGTCTTCGTGAAACGAGCAGGTTTGCACCCCTTTCTATTAATTATGGTCGTGCACGTAGGTACGGTAAGAACTCCGGAGGTTGAGGAAGATATTCTAAATCGGATTGAAGAAAATCCAAAACTCAGCAGCAGACGATTGGGCTTAGAGCTAAGGATAATTTTAAAGGACGCTTAGGTTTCTGCCCGTTTAGTTGTTCACAGATGAAGCCTCTTTCACGAGGAGTGGCAAAACTAATTTGCACAATGAACATGTCTATGCTGAAGAAAATCCTCATGCGAGTGAAATAACCAACTATCAGCATGAGTTTAATATCAATGTGTGGGCAGGAATCATAGACACTTTCATAATTGGTCCTGTCATTTTACCACGTCGACTAAATGGCCAAATTATTTGGAACAACCGCAAAACGAATTGCCAGACTTATTAGATCCCTGCCCTTGGAACTTCGGCGCGGAATGTGGTTTATGCATGACGGTGCTCCTCCACATTTTATGTTAAACGTGCGTAATTATTTGAAGGAACAATATCCAAATAGATGGATAGGTTGAGGTAATGATGCACCCGCAAATTTGATTCCCTGACATGACTTCGATGGATTACTTCTTGTGGGGAACTATGAAAACCTTGTGTATTCTAGTAGGGTAGTAGATACAGAAGATGAATTAAGGAGACCTATTCAAACTAGTATTGACGGTTTGAAAAATGATGACGAAATGCTCCAGAGAGTCCAATTTAATTTTTTACGACGTATTAGTCTTTGTACACACGAAAATGTAGGTCAATTTAAACATATATTGAAAGCATTTTTCTTTCATAAACTTTTATTGTTGATAAATCTCTTATTGACTGTTTTTACTCGAGAATAAAATTATAGCACATTTAACTTGTTTTTGTAATTTTTGACGTGGCAATGTATGTATGGCAATACAATGCAATGATCTGTTTAATTAAGAAATCAAACATTTAAATCCAGATATCTCAAAAACCATTGCTCAAATCAACTCTTACCACGTATACCTTTTTCAAGTGAGAGACGTTGGAGATTGAAAAAAATTATTTAAAAGTTAAATACAGAGTGGCTCAAAAAAGTTATTTCGTTTTAAATGTATGCAAAGTACCGCCGGCCGGTGGCGCCCTCTAGATTTTACAACGAAAATGAGGACAGATTTAAAATTTTCAACCCGCAAAACCCCCCCATGCCGAATATTGTGACAATACACTTCTTATTACAAAAATTATTTATGAAAAACTAAAACCAAATTGAACTTTTGACACTCAGTATCTCCGAAACCATCCACTTTTGGACTGAGGTAAGTCGGGTTAGACCGTCATATTTTGACCTCAGGAATTTATGGTAGAATTTTTTCCGCACCTTTTAGAGACACCCTGTATATATATA
>JAEQML010058028.1:0-31023 GCA_016904865.1 Pissodes strobi
TGGAAAAAAGTTTTCTATCAGAACCGTGGAAGAACACGTGGAAAGAATTATTAAATTGTGGTTGGACAGTACTAAACATTAGAGAAGTATGTATGATTTTTATTCATTCCGAATAGGAAACCAAGGGATGGCTATTTTCTTAGGTGAAGCACGAGCTGATTTACTTAACAAAATAGGAACTCCCAAGAATATGAGCTTAACCTGATCAGTCCTACATTAGGTACCCAACTCGTTGCTATCATATACAATATAATACAATGACGAGAGCCACCTATATCAAAACCTATAAAGCAATCTTTTTGCATTTTTTTGTGTAATTTACCTAGTTCTGTAAAACTATTAGGCTAACATTGGTTTCAGGTCGGAAATTGAAGAAGAAAAAACTGAAAAAGATGTTTTATGCCAGAATATATAGGATCTAATGGCAGAATTTAAAAAAGAAAAGAGAGAAAAGAAATCTATATCTGACCAAAAAAGGAGGGAGATGTAATGTGTGTACATCCATTTTTATGTAAGGAAGCTTTCCAGACGAGCTACTAGGGCAGATATCTTTGAAATTAGCTTGTAAAGAACTTCACCCTTTTATTCTAGGGCCTTTTAGGTCTAGGAAATGGAAAATGAATGCTCAGAGACAAGGTTTGGCATATCTGCATGAATATGATATGATACGATGATATCTTTTGATGATATGTTTTTAACCAGGTCGAAATAAAAAATAAAGAGATTGAAATTGGCCAGAGAAAATTATCATTGGAGGAAAGGAAACTTGCATTAGAAGAAAGAAAGTTCAATTGAAGTTCCAATGATTTATTAAAAAAAAAAGAAAATATATCTAGACTCAGAGCATTGATATGCGATGCGGGTCTTACAATAAACATTTACTTACACAAGAGAAAAGTTAGAAAAAAAAATATATACAAAAACAAGTAATTAATAATTCAAATTCAAATTCAAAAATAGCTTTATTTGTTATAAACTCAAAAGTTGTTAACAAAAGCTGAAAGGAAAACATAAGTATTAGTAACTTTAATAAACTATCCTTATAAATATATTATTTGTAAATAGAAATGTTCGGTAAACATGGTAACAGTACAATTGTGTGTCAAAGATACAAAAATCACAGTAGTAAAATTAAGATGTGGGAGAAAAACAAATATATAAAACAATGGCAATATCACTAAAAGTCGCGCTCATAGAATTCAGTTAAAGAATAGTAAGCTTTACTCTGCAACAACCCCTTCAGCTGTCTTCTAAATCTGATACCACACTCAATAGTTCGCAGATTTATAGGTAGGTGATTAAAAATCTTTCTTCCTCCATATACAAAAGATGCTCTTACCTTCTCGGTTTTAGGAATAGGAAGAGGCAGAGAGGAGCTATTGCGAAGGTTGTACTCGGATTGAGAGCCAAGCTCTTGTTTATATTTCTTGTGGACAATACAAGCTGTTTCCAGTACAAATAAGGAAGGCAAAGTCAAAATAGAGTATTTTAAAAATAAGTCACGGCAAGGAGTGCGAAATGGAACTCGACACATAAAACGAATTGCCTTCTTCTGCAAAATGAACATAGAATTAAACAAATACTGAGCACAGGATCCCCAGAAGACAATACCATACCTAAGATGAGACTCAATGAGGGCATGGTAAGCATTCTTAGCTACAACTGGGTCAAGTGAACTGGCAATTACTCTAATTGCAAAACAGTTGGATGAGATTTTTTTAACAAAGAAGAAATGTGGTCATCAAATTTCAAGCCATTATCAATTGTCAAGCCCAAAAATTTGGTAAACTTAGAAGGACCGATCAAATCATCATCAAAATCAAGAGCCTGAAGATCACACCTGAAAGTAAGAATTTTAGTCTTAGAGACATTAAATACTAGCTTGTTGCTGTCACACCACTGCTTCATACAAGTCAAATCACTGTCAATAGTAGTTTTCATTCTACCAGGGTCAGTATCATGCCAAAGAATGGTTGTATCGTCGGCAAAGAGTGTAAATTCACCGGAAATAGGGATGAGAGGAAGATCATTAACGTAGAGCAAAAACAAAATGGGACCCAGTACTGAGCCCTGTGGTACACCGACGTCCATGGGTAGCCTACTAGATGTACTGTTTCCAAAAACCACACTCTGTGTTCTACCAGATAGGTAAGACCGAAACCAATCAAGGGCAACTCCCCTGAAACCATAAGCCTCCAGTTTCTGCAGCAGAATTCTGTGACTCACACAATCAAAGGCTTTGGATAAGTCACAAAAAACTGCCGCCGCACACTCTCCCGAGTTCAATTGCAAGTAGAGGGACTCCAGAAGGTTAAGAATTGCATCGCCAGTGCCAATCCCCTGCTGAAAGCCAAACTGGTGTATGTTAAGAAGATTATGCCTCTTAAGAAAGTCCATCACACGAGTTTTTACCAGTCTTTCTATCAGTTTGCCAAGGGTTGGAAGCAAGGCTATTGGCCTAAAATTAGAGGGGCTACCGGGGTCACCTCCTTTGTGCAGTGGGATTATTAAGGCATCCTTCAAGGAACAAGGAAAAGTGCCAGAGGAAAAGGAAACATTGATCACATCACAAAGTGCAAGAAGCGTGGTTTGTGGCAAAGCTGCGATTACTCTCGCAGATACCTCATCCCACCCACTGGAATGTTTGTTCTTTATGCCACGCAGAGCTACCCCAATTTCACTAGGATCCGTAGGTCTGAGGAAGAATGTTTCAGCAACCTGAAGGTTAGTCAGATAGGAACACGGATCGACAGCTGGCTGAGGCAACTTCTGAGAGAGACAAAAAGAAATACCCTGGTAATAAGCATTAAGGGACTCAGCTGACAATGTTTCAGAGACAGGAACACCTCCAACACCGCCTCTCATGGCATTTACAATTTTCCAAGTTTCCCTAGATTTATTAGATGATTGTTCAATTCTTTTGGTATAGTACAGGCTCTTTGCCAGCCTTATAGTTTCACGATATACTTTACGATACTTATTAAAGTAAGATAAAAAATGTGTATTATTATAAGCAAACTTTCTGATATAATGCAAGGATCTGAGATTTTTTCCTGAAATTAGAAGGCCTTTGGTGTACCAAGGTTTTCTCCCTCTCTTTCTGATTTTGACGATGGGAAAAGCCAGTCCAAAAATCTGCACCAACATGGAGTGAAACTCATGAAGTGGTTCCTCAACATTATCTAACATTAAAAGGTTCCAATCTGTTGCACTACAAAGCTCTTTAAATTTATTAAAGTTTGTCTTATTATATAATCTTCCCATCCTTGCTGGGTTTACAAAACAATTAGTGCTCTGCAAGAAAGAACACAACACAGCATTGTGGTCAGACAACCCGGGATTCACCACATTACAAATAACTCTGGTTTTACAAAAAGTTGAGCAGACATAATCTAAAAGAGATTCAGACTGGGCTGTAACACGAGTAGGCTGATCAACATGCACAGTAAGATTGCCAGACTTCAATGCCCTTCCCAAAGCTAAGGTAGTTTGAGAATTCCAGTCTATAAGGTCTATGTTTAGGTCACCAGCTAATATCACTGAAGCATTTACCGAAATCTCACTTAAGATACACTCTAATTTGTCAATAAAGATCTGAACATTTGCAGATGGAGACCTGTAAAAACTAAGGATATACAAATTAATTTTCCTACAATACACAATGCAAAACTCACAAATCTTTTCATCTAAAAGATTGTTGAACTTATCCACACTAATGAAACGGTAGTCACTATAAAAGTCCCTCCTTAACATTACAAGTGTTCCACCATGGCTGTACTCTATGCGAGAGAAAATGGATACCAAAATGTAGTTTTCCATAGAGAAAGGCTAATCTCGTTTAAGCCAATGCTCCGTCAAAATAACAATGTCAGGATTATTCTCTGCTGCCAAAAATAGACACAATTCGTCAACCTTATTTCTAACAGATTGTATGTTTAGAACGGCTAAAGTAAAGCATTTTCCCATGGGATTCTGTACAAAACATTTTTCTTGGCTACTGTATCTTCTTTAGAGATGTGATTTAAAGATGGTAAAGTTTTTAAGACGATTTTAGAAGCTTGAAATGGTATACATAAGTACAGAGCCAAGAGATTACAGATTGATTTACATGTGAGTCGATAAGATGATCCAATAGAATTGTTAGTGATTACTCGTACAGAAACATTATTATCATGCACAAAGGAGTTTATATTTTTCAAGAGGTTAAATGTGTACTGATAAATATTAAGAGGGTTGTACCATAGACATAATATAATATTTGTACATTTTCCTAAAAATAAAAGTTTTCTTAAGCTAGACCATGACATATATGTAACACTTAAATTAAAGCATAAAACCAAATTGTCACTGTTATTAAAATCTGTAATGTTCCCAAAAACATCATTACAAAATTTGTAGCTTGGAGCGCCGCTAATGACATGACCCTTTATTTCAAAGTGCTCGTCTAAAGAGCTACTGAGGATCGATGACAGGTTTCTGGCACTGCAGTCTCCATATATGAGTACACGTGATTTCCTGGATGAAGCAGAAGGAACAGCTAATTCATGGCTCCTGTTGGAGCACTTTTCAGGTACATCTGAAGTTCCCTCGGCCAAGCCGCTACAAGAAAGAACACCATCAGGCGGATGCGTCACATCTGTCATATTGTCGCTGCGAAGCAACTCATCCATCAGGGATAGCTGTGGACCAGAGTTTAATGGACGTGCAGGGTGAAGAATCTCAGACTCTGAAGAAATCATTTTGTCCTCAGTTAGAATGGACACGCTTTGATTAACTGCTTTCGGCAGCGGCTCAGCAGCAAAAACACTCCCTGCTACACCTCTCAAACGCTTAATCTCCTCACTTCCAGAGTGATTGTCCGCCTCCAAAACCCTAATGGAGTCAATCATATTAAGATTAATCAATTTAAGATCGTTTAATTCATTTTGGAGAAGGTCAACACGTTCCAAATGAGAGCCAATACTATTTTTAAGAGTAAGATTAATTTCAGTTAGTTCCTGAATTTTTTGTCTTAGATGCACAGTTTCATTTATTTTTTCCTTTAGAGTGTCGACCAATTCTCTTTCTTGTTCCAGGGCAAAGTCCTCTAAATCTTGAGTTCTGCGACGCTGCCTTGCAGAGTGAGATACAGAACAAAAAACTTCCTCAGATAAACGGTTGATTTCATCTCTAAGGGTGATAATAAGGTCATCCTTCTCTTCCACTGTAGTGCTAAAGTCCAATTCTTTTTCTGCCAATTGCTGCTTAAGAGAATGATTAGATTGCCAGAGACCATCTAGTTCACCCCGCAACTCCACAACAGTCCGGCCAACATCAGAATCCTTCTTTAGGAAGCATTTTTCCGAGCAGAAAACCTGATTGTCATTTATCTTTTTATGATTTTTAAAGTCTCGCTCCAAACAGCTAGAATGGAAAATTCCCATGCAAACTATACAACAATAATATCCATGAGCTTTTGTTGCACAGCATTTGAAATTGAATTTCTTAATGCATTTAGACATGACTATAAAACTAATTATCAAAATTCACCATTTAACTACTTTGCTAAAACTCTCCTTTTAAAATCGAGACACAAATATAAACATAAACAGTTACAATCAATGTAAATAAATAAATGCGTAAGATAGTTCATAAAAAAAGTCACTGACCAGGTAAAAATATTCTGTAAATACACACAGGCTTGGAATGCTGCTTTGTTCAATCTTCGTAGTAGAAATTCCGCAAATATTCAGGCCAAACCAATGCTGATTATAGTAGCCAATGAATTTTCTTAAATAAGTAACTCTAAGGCTTACGTTGAAACTACTTTCACTATGCAGTTTTGTAGAGGAAATTTTTCCCCACCTACTGGTATAAAATTTAAGTCAGTTAGGCCACTTTAGACCACCAAAAAACAACAAAATAGCGGAGCTACCGCCGAAACGTGTGTTGTCGATGCAAACTTGTACTGTATGTATAACAATAATACATGAAAATTATCACAGAACCAAAAAAAAACACCACAAAATCATGCTAAGGAAATATCAATCACAGCAATGGCTGTGGTTCTAAAGTGGGTATTATTGCGGGTGTTATAATTATGAATGTCATTATATGACACAAGTTCTAATGATGAATGGATTCTATGTAGAGAATGATTATGGATAAAGACGCATGAATGATATGTGGACAGAGATTGAATATCCAAGATTCTATTTGGTCGATATAATAGATGCGTAGGACACTAAAAAGGAGGATCAAATATTTTTCTAATAGCTCGATTTTGTAAAACTTTTAAAGGTTTTAATTCAATTTGAGAAGCTCTGCTCCAAATCAGTGTCAAATATGAAAGATGTGAGCCAATTAGTGAATGATAAAGTGCTTTTCTGTGAAAAATTGGGAGATAATTGGCAACTCGGCCAAGAACTCCAACAGCAGGAGTTATTTTTTTACATAAGTGTTAATGTGCTGTTCTCAACTGAGCTTGGAATCTATATGGAATCCAAGATATTTAATGCATCTGATTTGGTTAACGGTATATTTCCCATATTTATTTGCATCCGATTCCATTCTGTCTTTTTGATATGACCAAAAAATTTGATTTTTCACTATTCAAAGTTAGTTTGTAGAACTTCAACCACTCAAGAATTTGTTTCAAGTCACTCTCTATAATTAGTTTAGTCTCTACAGGATCTTTTCCATAATACACAATGCACATATCATCAGCATATAACTGCAAATGTCCGGTGAGAGGTAATTATGCTACAGAGTTAATATATGTCAAGAACAATGTAGGTCCCAGGACAGATCCTTGAGGAACACCATTCACTATATCAGCCGTACCACTCACTGCATCCCCTACAGTCACAACTTGAGTACGACCACTTAAATAATCCCTGAAACATGACAAGGCAATACCAGTTATTCTAGCTTCTAGACACACAGACAGTAACAGATCTAGCGAAACGAGCACACAATTAATACCTTTATCAATTTGGCGTAATAGGTTGGTAATTATATCTGTAACAGCTGATGTTGTACTGCTTCCACTACGAAATCCATACTGTGCACTATACCAAAAGTTTTTCTGGTTAAGGTAGAAAACAAGTCTTCTATTAATACATTTCTCCATAACCTTGGTACATGTTTTGATACCTCCTTTGTGTAAGGGCAAAACTTAAGCGGTTTTCAATCCACTTGGAACAGATCCCGTCGTAAATGTCAGACTTATTAATTTAGCAAGAATGATTGACATCTCTTCTTTAAATTGTTTTAACATATCACCTGAAATACGATCTGTTCCACATGCCTTCCATGGTTTTAACTCGGAAATTAACTTTTCAACTTCTTCAGGAGTAGTATGTTCCCAATTATGCATATAATGATGGTTCAATATAGGGGGTTTTCCATAGCTCGATTGTGGTATTTTTTCCGCCAAAGATCCGCCAATTTACGTGAACTAAGTATTAAATATGTTTGCAATACCCTTAGAATCATCCGTAACAACATCATTTATATGAGGTTTGGAAACTAAAGTCTGTTGTTTACTTGTTTCATTTTGTAACAGTGAATTTATTACTGACCATATTCGTTTTGGATTTCCAGCAGCGCTTGCAATCTGATTTTCGTAATATTCCCTCATGGTTTGTTCAACTGCTGCTTTTAAAGTGTTTTGAAGATTTTTATATTCATTATGGAGTACTGTGCTATTAGGAAACAATTTATGCCTCTTATAGCTTATATCTCCCTATTTCATTAGGTTGCGTAAGGGAATATTGAACCAAGACGCAGTTTTATTCCTAAAACGATTTTCAGCAGTTCTCTGTGTAATGTTATTTTGAAATATTCTAACAATTTGATCACATAGAAGACTTGTATCATGCCACAAGGAGTTTGCAATATGTTGGAGATCTATTCTGCAAGATGGTTCATTTAAGCTGGTGAATGTGTAATAAGATTGTTTTTTGGGCCGAATAAATTGTATTCTGTGATCACTTAACGAGTATTCAATAACAGCTAATTTCTTAGTGTGGCAACAATCCCTTGAAATTACATAATCAATCAATGCTTTTGAGTTGCCTTGCACTCTAGTTGGTATCGTTTTATTTAGATTACAATAAAATAGCTAAGAGAATTTGTATGGTTGTCATTAGTATCCAAGTAGTTGATATTTAAATCTCCCAGTATTACTGTGCTTTTGTTAAGTTTGTTCATTTCTTCCATTTTATCCTCCAAAATATCCGAAAATATGTTTTTGTTGTAGTCTTGAGGTCTATATATTGCCCCTAGAATCATAGTAACTTCATCCAGTTTTATGAACAACATAGAACATATACCACCTAATCTATCAATTTCTGTGAAACTATAATATTGTTTCACCAAAATGCCCTTGTTAGAAAGCCCTTATCTATAATATAGGGCTTTCTATAGGGCGAGACCAATCGGGACAAAAACTTCGTAACGGTACATCGGATCGCTCTGAAACTTATACCAATCGATTTGTAATCGAAAAAAAAAATTTTGATTTTTTGTCTGTATGTGTGTATGTATGTGTGTATGTATGTATGTATGTGTGTATGTGATGGGATCGATTACAGGTCGCAATTTTGAAGATAGCGACTTGAAATTTGGCAAAGAGGTAGAGGTCCACGAACCCTCGGAACCTATTGATTTTGGTTACGATCGGTTAATATACAGGGTGTGAAAACAGGACAAGTTACCGTTTTTTGGCATTTTTGTCCGTGTAAACAAGGACCAACTTTGCCTTTTTATCATGTCAAATAAAAGTATTCGGTAAGACACGTATTTTTGTTCCTTTGCTCTTTTGCTCTAATTGTTATACAGGGTGTGAAAACAGGAAAAGTTACCGTTTTTTGGTATTTACAGATCGCAATTTTGAAGATAGCGACTTGAAATTTGGCATAGAGGTAGAGGTCCACAAACCCTCAAAACCTGTTGATTTTGGTTACGATCAGTTAATATATAGGGTGTGAAAACAGGACAAGTTGCCGTTTTTTGGCATTTTTGTCCGTGTAAATAAGAACAAAATTCTTTTTTTTTATGTCAAATGAAAGTATTCGGTAGACACGTATTTTTGTACCTTTGCTCTTTTGCTCTAATTGTTATACAGGGTGTGAAAACAGGACAAGTTACCGTTTTTTGGCATTTACAGGTCGCAATTTTGAAGATATCGACCTGAAATTTGGCATAGAGGTAGAGGTCAACAAACCCTCGAAGCCTATTGATTTTGGTTACGATCGGTTTATATACAGGGTGTGAAAACAGGACAAGTTACCTTTTTTTGCAATTTTTGTCCGTGTAAATAAGGATAATATTCTTTTTTTAATGTCAAATGGAAGTATTCGGTAAGACACGTATTTTTGTTCCTTTGCTCTTTTGCTCTAATTGTTATACAGGGTGTGAAAACAGGACAAGTTACAGTTTTTTGGCATTAGAGGTCGCAATTTTGAAGATAGCGACTTGAAATTTGGCGTAGAGGTAGAGGTCCCCAAACCCTCGGAACATATTGATTTTGGTTACGATCGGTTAATATACAGGGTGTGAAAACAGGACAAGTTACCGTTTTTTAACATTTCTGTCCGTGTAAACAAGGATAATATTCTTTTTTTTATGTCAAATGAAAGTATTCGGTAAGACACGTATTTTTGTTCCTTTGCTCTTTTGCTTTAATTGTTATACAGGGTGTGAAAACAGGACAAGTTACCGTTTTTTGGCATTTACAGGTCGCAATTTTGAAGATGGCGACTTGAAATTTGGCATAGAGATAGAGGTCCACAAACCCTCGAAGCCTAATGATTTTGGTTACGGTCGGTTAATATACAGGGTGTGAAAACAGGACAAGTTACGGTTTTTTGGCATTTACAGGTCGCAGTTTTGAAGATAGCGACTTGAAATTTGGCATAGAGTTAGAGGTCCACAAACCCTCGAAGACTATTGATATTGGTTACGATCTGTTAATATACAGGGTGTGAAAACAGGACAAGTTAACGTTTTTTGGCATTTTTGTCCGTGTAAACAAGTCCCAACTTTTCTTTTTTTCGATGTCAATTTATAAGTAGAGGTGAAAGTATGTTAGCGTTTTTTGTTGACAACATGGTTACCATAGCAACCAATTAATAATATGTATATCACTAATAAAAGATATAGTATGGTACTTAGGATTGTTTATGAAGCCTAATTTGATACTAAAAAATTGGTCGCTATGGTAACCAAAAAGAAGCAAAAAATCGTCATAATTCGTCAATTGTACGACTTAGAGATTTGATATTTGGTATTTAGGTAAAGACTAAAAAAAAATAACGATTGACGTTGACAAGTTGGTTTCCATGGCAACCAATTAATAATATGTATATCACTAATAAAAGATATAGTATGGTACTTAGGATTGTTTGTGAAGCCTAATTTCATAATAAAAAATTGGTTGCTATGGTAACCAAAAAAAGTTAAAAATCGTCTTAATTCGTCAATCGTACGACTTAGATATTTGATATATGGTATTTAGGTAAAGATTAAAAAACAATTAACAATTGACGTTGACAAGTCGGTTACCATGGCAACCAATTAATAATATGTATATCACTAATAAAACATATAGTATGGTACTTAGGATTGTTTATGAAGCCTAATTTGATACTAAGAAATTGGTTGCTATGGTAACAAAAAAAAAGCAAAAAATCGTCATAATTCGTCAATCGTACGACTTAGAGATTTGATATATGGTATTTAGGTAAAGATTAAAAAACAATTGACGTTGACAAGTCGGTTTCCCTGGCAACCAATTAATAATATGTATATCATTAATAAAATAAATAGTATGGTACTTAGGATTGTTTATGAAGCATAATTCCATACTAAAAAATTGGTTGCTATGGTAACCAAAAAAAAAGTAAAAAATCGTCATAATTCGTCAATCGTACGACTTAGAGATTTGATATTTGGTATTTAGGTAAAGATAAAAAAAATTTAACGATTGACGTTGACAAGTCGGTTACCATGGCAACCAGTTACAAATTTATCACGGTAAAATTAGACTAGCGACTGGTAACTCTAATTATAAGGGCTTTCTAATTATAGGCCACGGTACGGATAGGAGCGTGGCAATAATGTGTGACCGAAGGTCACACAAGCGAGGCCCGAAGGGCCTCGCGCGTGCCGCAGGCACGAGTGGCCACGCCACTTGTTTTATATATGGAGTATATCCCGGTAGATTAAAATATTTTTCTTCACCTGGGAATAGCCAAGATTCAGTAATTATTACTATTGCATCAGGTAGACTAACAAGGTTAAAAAGTGTTTCGATTTCATTAAGTTTGTTATGAATAGAACAAGCACTAATGTACAGTATTGTAAAGTTGTCTGACAGCTTACTATTGTTAGTTTTTAACTCGTCAAGATCATTATAAAATTGAATGTAATTTGCCATTTCTGATAAATATTTTCAACATGTCACTGTTAGATGTTAATTGTTGACACAAACCTGTTTTTTGAAATTCCCAGTTTATCATTATCTTCTGGACTTGTTAAGCGTATGGAAGCCTCACCTTCAGATTTCCTAAGGTAGACTTTTCCGTTTTTTTGTCCTCAAGAATTGACAGCCGTTGTTTTTCTTAAATTTATATGCCATGTTGAACAGATTTCTATTGGACGCAGTTAATTCTTCATTGCCAAATTTTTGTCTTTATATTTTCATATTTTCTCTTAGGACATGTAGGCAGACTTGCCAGATATAATTTTTGAAAAAGTGATATTTTTAAAATTCCATATAGAAAAAGAGATATTGTAACCCAAACTAACCCAAAAAGGGGTGCGTCTGGCAAGCCTAAGAACATGGCATGTATTATAATAAGACCCTTGTATAATGTAGGGCTCGGAATTTCTGAAATTTTTGTATTCGATTAGTCATTTTTCGAATTATTCGAATAGCCAAATAATTCGAATATTCGAATTATTCGAATTAAGTGTTTGAATAATTCAATTATTCGAATAATTCGATAATTCGAATAATTCAAATTAAGTGTTTGCATAACGATTCTTCGAATATTCCAATAATCAATTAGGTTGGTAGTCAAATATTTGAACAGCCGTTTATTTAAATACCGAAAAAGTCGTTTGAAATATTATATTATCGAAAAATAATGGGTACATTAAAACATACCAATAAATAAACATTTAAAAATAAAACCTCACAAATAAAAAAATAAAAATTCTTAATTAAACTCAAAAAATAACATTTCGTACAAACGTACAATAAGATTTAAAAATAACAAACAAATAGTTCAAAGTGGCTAAAGTGGAAAATAATGAGGAACAATGTAAACTTAAATATTTCAAATTTACATTAAGAAAACAAAGTTTTTTAACATTGTCAGATTTTAGGCAGCTTTGTTTTGCATTAACAATATTACCAGCATTAAAAAAGCTCTCTAATGGAATAGATGTTTCAGGCACGCAAAGATAACGTTTTACATATTTTATAAGATTTGGATATTTGGTTTCATTATTTTTCCACCACTGCAAGGACACATATTTTTGGAAATAATGCATTCGAAAACATACATATCAAGTTCATTCGATGTTGTAGGCTGTTGATTTGGAAATAAGAGGTCCAAGGCAGTTTTTTCGCACAATTTTGATCATGTTCTACTTCTGAAAAATCGTTATCGGTTTCTATTAGATTTTGAAAATATCTTTATACCTTAATCAAATAAACGTTCTGAATTTTTGAGATTTAAATGACCAACTTCAAAAGTAAGCCAGAGTTAAAAATTTAATTTATGAGCAAAAATAACTTGTGCGAAAAACACGAATATTAAATAGTCAATTATTTGAATTATTCGAATAGTCGAATAATTGAAATAGTCGAATTATTCGAATCGTCGAATAATTCAAATAGTCGAATTATTTGAATAGTTAAATATTCGAATAGTCGAATTTTTTTACTAGCAAAAAATTCGACTTTAGAATAGTCGAATACTCGAATATTCGAATTATAATGTATAACCTTCTAATCATGAAGAGTCAAATATGTGTACAAGGATAATAATTTTTAGTCATTGGTAATGCATTTGCATGTTCTAACTTTTACTTAAAAAAATATATATCAAAGCTGTCCAATATGAAGAAAGACTAATATCTTAATTTCTAGATAAGCTAGTATTATATTAGTTATTTTATGTTCTATGAAGTATTATATTTGTTATTTTATGTTCTCTTAAGTATGAAAAAGAACTGTGATTTTAATATTTAGAAATTGGTAAGTCTTAGACATTTAAATATGTACCTACAAGTTAACAAGAAATGTGATTTTGGTATTTAGCAATAATTATTAATGTTTTGTTCCTATAATTAGATCTTCTTAAAAAAATAGGTATTAAGAATATCAAATATGTAGGTGCCTACCTACCTACCTACACGAATTTATGTGATTTCAAATGTGCTCCTGAGATTATTATTGCCTTCAGACAATAAATGATATTTTTAAAAAAATAATATATTGTTGTCTCATATTCTCCTTTATTACTTACTTTAATTATTCGATCAATTTGATTGATTTGCACAGAAACAGACAGTGATATAAATTTAATACAATTTTTGGTTCACTTAGACAATCGAATTTCCGTATGTGTTAGAAGTATGGTTACTTCACAATTTCAGCATATACTTATATAGTATAAATACTAAACCAAAGTAAACAAAATGAAAAACAAAAATATATACTTATAGAAAGTGAAAAATATATATATCAAATTGCAAAAAGAGTCAGATACTGTAAAGAAACAAATAAATACTCCAACCAAAGCTGTAAGTCAATTCGAAGTACCTAAACTCCCTGTTATGCTTTCTATACACTACTACTGTTATTATTACCTCCATCACATCACCTTCTATACAATAATTCCACTAACTTCTGATTCACTATACTTCTTAGAAACATAAATTTGATACCCAAGTATTCCACATATAACCACCAATAAGGCCAGACCTCCATAAACAAATTAGTCGAACCAAGTTATGGGGCTATTCTAATCCTAATACTATTGGCGTTGGATGCCAAGTTATTACGTTCGATTCTAAGATGAAACTACTTGACAGGTGGCGCTAAATGACGGTTTACAAGCAAGCTAATATTTATCAAGACGAATTGAACTGCAATCAGATGTCCACCATGTAATCCGGACGTCACCAGTCCTCGTAATGGCTCAGGCAGCACCGTCTGCAATCGAACACCATGCTCAGCTCGTATCAGGGAGGGTTGGTTCGAACTATCTTTTCCCAATATCAATTTCCGCAATGTTGTGACTAAATAAGGAATTGAATCGAAATAAGTAATAGTCGGGGTTGGATGCCACCAAGTTTACTTTTGTTGGCAAGCCCTATCGGTGTTAAACGGACTTTAAAATAAAAAGAGACTAAGTTCAAATTCTAATGTCGAAATACGTAAACAATTACCTGTCGAAGATTACGCTATCTGCTTGGTCACTATTCAACATCTATATACTCACATACACCCTAAATAATACCAAGCATTTTAAGCCAATACTTTATTTTGAATAGTAAAATATAACAACCTCATCTAGCCTATTAAGTTGTTTCCCTACTGACTGACTAGACACACCCCCTAGTCAACCTTGACAGTTTAATGTAAAATATTTGAAGGTATCAAATGAAAGGTTATAAAATTTTTAAAGTTCACTTCTTCGAAACGCTTTGCTGCAACCTGCAACCTAGACGGTGATAGAAATACTGAATTTATCACATAGACTATACTAAGTTAATTTAGCTCGGTTAGTACAGCCTTTCCAAAAACTCAATTTGCAAGTTTCGACAAGAGAACGTGTTCCTAAAAAAAGAAACAATGCTATGTTCGATTTTCAAAGCCAAAATTAAAGTAAAAGATAATAAAATGGATTAACTTCCTCGGATATAAAATGTACTAGAGATGGTCCATAAATCTAGCACCCGTAAGAAGTAACTAGTAAGTAATGTTTCTAAGCTAGCGTAGCAACACCTCACAAAAGGGTATTAAAATATGTATACTTCAGTAGATTATGCTGTATGCTATTACTTACTAAAGAAATCAACCGTTTTCGAAAATTGATCGAGTACTAGATTCTGTGTAAAATTTAAAAGTCTATGCAAGTATTAAATATTCCTGGCACAATAGTACTGTCCAAGTGTAGTAATATAAATATAAAATTAGACTTATCTCGTGTAACAGCGTCAGACTCCCGAGGTTATATCCGAGAATTAGCCATCATTATTCTCTGTATGTCAAAACAGATTCCTTGTAAAATTGGCTCTTCCTGATCTACAGGGAAACAGTCATAGAATCCCGCAACAAAACGCTACCGAAACTCCACCGTAGAATATAGCTACTAAAACCATTTCCAAAAACTAGCTCCAAAAACCAGCTTAAAAAAAACCAGCTCCAAAAACCCTAAAAGCGTAAATTAAGCCATAACAACAACCTAACACGAAATTTACAAAAATGCCAATCTCGGCCCCAAATATCTACTTGAAATTGTACATTGTTGCGCGTAAAACCCTTTCAATGTGTTAGCGAGATATAATGAATAAGATGATACCTACCCTTAAGGATGCGGCCAGCGCAACATGTGTGCTCCGACTTGCTCGTCGGCGTGGGAGTGGGTCAATTACTTACTTTTGACCAGGGCGCCACCAGTTTGAAGTATCCAAATCCGCAGATCCAAACAGGAAGATCCTCGGTCTTAAGAATCCATAAGGGTAATCCAAAATCGACGATTATCCACTACGCAAGGGCGTTTTAAAATCAACTACTATCAACTACACTGGTTGGATTGAGACATTTCAGAGCAAATAAAAAACGGTCACGTTCGTGCAGGTTTTAAGTTTATTGGCGTTCGTTAGGTTTGACAGTAACGTGTCGTCATATTATTTCCAATAATCAAATTAATATAAATATAAAACAGGTAAAAGAGCGCAATTGAAAACAAATAATAATCTACATGCTCATAAATGTAAAGACAGTAATTTGAATTAAACTTGCATTAGAATAGAAGTGAATTAGATAAAGAATGATCGAACAATTATTAGGCACGCTTTAGCTATAACGGAGTAACAATATAACATCAAATGATTACGAAGTTCAAACCAAGTTCACAAATTAATCAACAATCACAGTGATCCGTCTAATAGTAGCTACTAAACTTTAGGCGCGTTTACCATGGTAGACGACTCGCAGTTGTACATGAATAAACCTTACTGATTCAGATTATAACAAATACCGTTATGTAAAATGATTTAAACTGAATAGTCAATCAATCAAAACGATCATGTTGATCATTTAACGCAATATAAATCAAATTGTAAGATCAAAGAAAGGTAATACATAAAAACATGAGCATTAATAGAATCACACTAGTAGATTCAGCAGTTAATTAGATTTACATAGGTAAGCTACGCTTACACCCAAACAGGACCGAGTATAGTATAGAAAACTAAACACGCGATATGATACAACGCCGGAAAAACTCTAAAACACGTAATCTAATATACGCTGAAAAATATCAATAACACGCTGAAAATACACGCGTGAAAATATCAGTGACATGCCACTAACATTATGCCGAAAAGATCACAAATATAACCTAAACTTATCTTAACTGGTCTTCGCCGATATCACCTACGGCCTTCTGCACGCGGACTTCAGCTATGCACCTTGGGACCGTAAACTGTCAGTGGCGACTGAGGTAATGCCATACCTCTACGGCTGCAGTTGGTACCAATAACACACCCAACTGTATTGACTGGCAACTACTTGGTTAGCTACTCAAATTATCTCCAACCAAAGCTCGCTCCAACAACAATAGCTTGCTCCAGATACACCACTCCAAGCAAAACAGCTCCAGCCAAAAATAATAGCTCCTGGTAAAACTGGCTTCCAACAAAAATGCCTACACGGAAAAACTGGCTCCCGTAGAAAAAACCAAACTGCTTAGGGTTTTTCGATGGTAATTGGGGAGCAAACGCTCTCTTCTACAGACATTCCTCGAAGAAGAAAACGGCGTACTTTGTTCCAGAATACACTGTACGTGGCAAGTTACTAATCCAATCTTGATTTTAGGCAAAAACCAGCACATCCACAGTCAACCCAAAAACTACAGCAACCTAGTAACTACGCCACTGTCTATCGCCCGAAAAAGTATATATTCCCCTTCAGGGTGAATTAAAAATTCTTAAACTTTTATCAGACATATATACGCACTACCTCCTAAGAAGGTTTGCCGAAGAATGAGGACGATATCGAGCCAAAAACCAGCAACTAGCTCGTGAAATTCGATGTTAAAAAGTAGAAAAAAAACTCGAACCATAAGCCCGTTCCACAGTGTCCTGTAATCATACGCAAACTACAGCAGCCGATGTCGCCAAATTTACTAACATCTACAATATGCAATGAAACGTATAGAAGGTTGTATGATATTATACATTGCTGGCAGAACAAAGAAATCCAACGATAAATCCATCATAAACACTGACCAGACAACAGAAACCAATTCATTCCGAACGGCGGCCATTTACAACTCTAACACCAAATCTGTTCGACGCATAAATCGGTGATCAATCGGAATCGGACTTAAGCTAGACCCGTTTTTACCTTGCCGAAAACCATATATTTAATACTGCGAACCAGTTCGAGCGACGTTGTTAAGTTAGGGAACATACGCATTTAATAACATATTTTGACTGCATATTTTTAACGCGAGAGCGAAAAACAGTCGTTTAATCAAAACTGACGATAGCACATCAATTAATTATATATTTTCCTGTTGGCCTAAATCGCAACCACGTAAAAATTACAGGGCGACCACTTTGCCAATTACACATCTGGCAACGTTCCAAGAATAACCTTTTCATTAAATATTTCGATATTACACTCGTCCGTAGGCAGCCAACAATACTTTTAAGGTATATTTACGCCGAAATTGAAAATTAGTCGCAAGGTATTAAGGGTGGAATCATTGACTTTATTCGACTTCTATATGTTACATATTCGTGCTAAATTGTTATGTAACAACATTCGAACAACTTAAAGTCACTTACCCATAACTAGGGGTTACCAAAACTTCCTGGGTATCTTGAGAAGGACAACGGTTTATATTGTCATTACGGCGGTTGCTAAGACTTAATTCCCACGCAACTGACCTCTCCTCCGGAGCCCTAATCGACTTCCAGCCTACTTCATATACAAAATACGGACACTCCTCGAGGACTACCTCTCTACCCAAGGAAACTTCTTTGGCTAATGGTTAAACAAACACCTTCCAAAATCAATAACAACAGTTTTTCTTGACCTGGAAATGGACACAATAGAAGTTCTCTAATACCGTATGCCTGATCTCCAAAAATAGCATAGTTAGTACCATCTGGAAATCTGATTTTTTGTTTTAACTGTTCGTAAATCCTAGATTCCCTAAAAATGCCAGCATTCCTATGAATGCCTCTACAAGGCTGACAGTGATACTATCTAGACATACAGCAGACTGATACTTGACACAATGATGGTGTTTGTGTCTAGAGTAGTACTCCTCTTGATGTTGCGAAGGACGACAGACACCTATTGCAGTGCCATTAATGAAACCCCAGCAATTTTGAGCTGTCAGCTATAGCCTACAAAAGTAACTTTATTATATTTATAATTATGCACATTTGACACTGCCTTGCTATGTTTCAGTTTCAGAGCCCCAAAATATAAACTTACATGAGCATACAATTGCAAACGATTTAGCCAATTTAAATTGGACATGTATGTCCACATGTTTACAAAATTACAAATCTCGGAAATCGCCGAATTTGATCTTTGGAAAACATGTTTCAAGTCAGATAAACGATTTGAATATGCTAATCGTCTTAGCAAAATACACATTCCTTCTATGCCTACAAAGTAAAAAATAAATTTTTTATTCAACCTTAAATATTTCTTTCGAAAATCAGGTACAAGGTCTGTATTTTTCGCTTCATATATTCCACATTCAATGTTACGTACCACTTGCAATATATCCTGATCGAGTTCTAAGTTCATTTGGAATATGCAAGGCTGCAACCAGACGTGTAATATATTCCTTGGCGAAACAAAAATTCAGTTTTGCTTCTTTCGTATCAATATTTTCTAAATTAAAAATCGGTCTTTGAGACCCCAACATCATGGACGGGATTTTGAAATATATAATTAATAATGAAGAGTTGGGGTCCAACGTTATCAGGGCGAGGGAATGTGTGAACTACTGAAATACAAACCTGTCCTAAGGTTGAACTTGGACTTGAAAAATATATATACCGTTATACCGGACACCAATTTATATCCATACTAGTCTCTCTAGCGGGCGTTCACGTAAGATACCTTCAAACAGAATAAGGGCGTATCAAATCATGCTAAAACGTAGATTGCAGCGAGGCTGAAAGAGGGAGCTACAAAGGATCAGTCTGTATCCGGAAAGTAACAAAACCACTGACGATATTATGCAACGTTTGTACGGTTATAGTGAGATAGTGTGAAATGCGATATCTCATCGCAAATTAAGGTGTTCCTTTATAAAACATTGGAAGACTTTAGCAAACGTGGGGTCCAACCTTATCAGGGATAGGGAATGTGTTAACTGCTAAAATGCATACGCCACTAAACAAAGTTCTCATAACAATAATTTCAATTAGAATCTGTTAAAAAGTTAGAGTGCAGTGTAAACTCTGAGTGTAATTAAGTCAAAGCTAACCATAATTAAATCTCATCTCAAACAGCGTCTATCAAGCATGGTGTTTTCAAATCTTATATTAAATAGAATATCCGGTATTTGCTACAAGTTTAAATTCCATTAAGTTAATAGAAAATCTTATTGCTGTATATATTCGAATAGTCCGGCGCGGCGGTACTGATTCTTATTTTAGCACCAATTATTCTAATTTAGGATAACTAACGTTTATTTCAAAGCGATTAAGGTTAAGACTTCAGTAATTATTCTAAAATCAAATAAATATCTTCTTGTTATATTTGACCGTAAAGCTCGTCATTAGAGACTATTATTGCGCGGTCGTTACAACTTCAAGAACTTAGCCTTTGTAATTTAACATGTAAACACGGAGTAGCTCTCACGTCGAGATGGGAATATTATGTCAGATTATTGCGAATTCAAACTTTACAAACCGGCTTTGCATAATAGACTCAAAGAAGAATAATTATCGTTTGGCCCACTCAAGCTTTAAAATGTTCAGCTTTTAGAAACAAATTACCGCGTATATATGCACAATATGAATTGCATTTTGTGCCTTGTCTTCTGAACCATTTATCACACGTCTTTGTTCTGCAAGCTTTTCGATAAAATAGAATACGTGTCTCTAGTAAATTGTTCTATTGTTGCAACAACAATTTATATTCCAAGTTAAAATATAACGTCTATGAAAGGTTAAACAAACAGTATAATCGAGGCATGTGGGGCGCGAAAATTCTTTTTTAAGAATATTCAACGCTTAGGGTTATAGAATGGGTACAAATAAAATGGGTCAAGGTAATAGCTTTTTCAATTTTGGCTTCTAAAATTGATATTGTGAAGTACTACTATAATTATCACCCTGCTTCACGTTTGAACTTATAATAAATAATTCAAGATATATTAAGCTGTAACTTGTAATAGGCAGCATGCCTACATACACGTGCACTCCCCTGAACCAGTAACTCGAACCTTAGCTGGCACTTAAATCCCATTTCTGGAAATGACATCTCTGGTTAAGTTCCCCAAACCTTAATTTCGGCTCCAGTGTCTATATGCAAGAATACTTACGACGCACCCATTGGTTCTCATGTCCAAGTAGCACAGTAGGACCTAAAACAAATCTGTCCTAACTAAGCCAAAATAATCTCAAAGCTCCATGTGTCAAGTATTTAAGTGGATTAATTTTTGAATGATAATCAAGCTCAACTAGTTTGCCGTTAAAGCAGTCGAAACCCTAACATAATTAACATAATGAAACAGTCCAACTAATCCTAATTAAAGCATAACACAACTCTTAAAACCTTATTTCCAGCGTAGAACCACCGAGTAGATAATAGATGCCAGTGCCTATAAGGTTCGTTTGAAATTCATTTTTCTTTTAAATACATTATTTCATAGTCATACTTGTTTTAAAGCAAATATTAACATTACGATTATTTGTCTGCAAACACAGCAGTAGAAAACTTATTTCAATATGTCAATTAATCCAATATGCAAGTGTGCACGAACGCTCCTTCATGTTAAGTTTGTTTTTGTAAATAAAATTACCATTAACAAAAGCGGGTTAAACTATATCAAATTGAGGGTTTCCTTAATACGTAAATATCTATAACACTCTGTCTATCCGATTGGAGCCAATAGATTCAAATTCAAGGAGATTAAAAAGTCTGGCATTAAGTTAACCGAATATGATTGCATTTCGGACATATAGATACCTATGTTTCGAGTTTTCTATTTTTTCAACTTTTTGAATGAGTAAATTAAGCAGTAGTTCCTGCCTAAGAGAATATGCTCTGTTTGTGATAACTATATGTACAACACAATCTTCATTAAGTTCTAGGTGGTTCTTGCAATAGTGGGTGTCTTCTAACTTCTCGCATGGTTCCTCTTCATATTGGTATATCTTCATTTTGCATTGAGGACTAGGTAAGGTTTTGGAGGTGGTACGATTCTATTTTGAATAGGAACTGGATACACAAAGAAATATTGAAATTGGACAGGGTCCAACAAAGGGTAGTGAATCAAGAAGATTATTCTCTCTTTGTTAAAGGTAAGTTGAATACCTAAGAACTTGTAAAAACTATGTAGATTTTTAAAGTTTACTAGTTGGTCTTTAGGGTAAAGGGATGACATTTACTTTATCATTGACGTTAAAATGTTTAGCGAAAGAAAGGTTGGATGAACCTTGTTTAGATAGGCAATCGTTATAGCATTTATAAGTTGATTTAAATAATTGTCTAGGCTAACAAGAGAGTTGATTATAAAATTCAAAGCGTTTATTGCATTAAAAGTTGTGACATTATTTTGCCACTAAAGAATGCGAACGGTTAGCTCTTAATGCGGAGGCCGGGGTTCTTGGCATATGGCCTTTGTGTACTTAAATTGGACGCCACGTAATTTGGAAGAGACACTGAAAGTTCTTAGTCTAGAAAATCACAAAACCTAGATTGTCTTTAATAGATGTTAATTGTATTTTCAAGAACGAAATGGGGGAAAACAGTCAAGCAGTAAACACTTCAAACATAAACAAAACAAGTATTCTTTATTTATAAGAATATATATCCCCTACGTTGGGAATAACACATAATTAAAATATGAAGATATAATTCATTCCTACAGATTAAACAAAATAATGTTATGAAGAAGCTTATCTTGGTAATGCTTACCTATTGGGTGTTTTATTTAAAGTAAATTATATACCTAGAGGGAAAAGACTCATGAATCTTTGTTTCCAGGGTTACCAAATATGTATATCCGTAAAAGGCATTAAATGTGTATATCTACCAAGTGAGCCGAACAATTAAAGGTAAAAAGAATATGAATAAGTTAGTGATAAAGTATAAAATTTTACACTAGATAGACACTGATCTTTTATATAATAAAAGGAAAGAACTGGCCTTGAGTTGTTCCCGTCAGCTGGATAAGTACTTCCCTCTCAGAGTTCTTGTCGCTTACTGTTCCCTTCTCTAATCATGTGAAATTCCGGACCAAACTGAATCTTCTACTCTACCCTGTCCACGAAGCATGGAAGTTTAGGATTTACCTATAGACTGTAAATCCCAATTGAAACTTATAGCATCTGTATGCCATTCCCAAATCAAAATTATCTAATATTCTCTAATATTAACATCCCATAATAAAACCTGAAACAAACATGAAGTCTTTAGCCACTTTACTTAAGATTGTTGAAATGTTCTGTTTTTTATAAAGCACAAGCCAACGATTACCTACCTTACTAGGTGGTGATGGATTAACCATAAAAATTAAAAGGCATCTTCAAGGATTAGACAAAACTATAATAAGCCAAGCCCTTCTCAGGCCTAATGGCACAAGATTTTGAAAATCTTTTGGCCTAATGGACCCATGATGTATTTTCAATACAAAACTATAAAATCGGTCTAGACACTTCGGCTACATCATGAAGACCAAGGCTACTTGAGCTTGACCGCTTGACCTCGTTTCCGATGTCAATTGTCAGCTGATTGACACCGAGCGGCAAAAGCTGCTTTCTCATGCACAGTGCAATACAGAATGAACATTAGTGTCACTCGGGTTCGATTGCTCGAGTCAGCATCGTAACCACAATGAGGAACGACGTCATATTTAAATATTAAATTGCATGAAACATAATGACTAAAGAGAAGAATTAATTTAAAAGAAAACAATCTTATTGAGAAATTAAGGTAATATTAAATTAATAAGATAGTATGTATGTTTTATTACTGTGAGAAATCCAACCATGAAGAAAGGTTAATACTTCTTATCAACATCTCTTAAAAGGAAAGTTAAAGACTGTCTGATACTTCGTGGCTTAATAACTTAATGTTTGCTTAAGTTATGAAATAACTTATGTTCTAAATAAATACAAATATAAAAGTAGGCATGTAACAAATAAGGGTTAAGTGTTATTTTCCAGAGAGGTACTTAAATACATTCAAAGCATAATATATGAAAACAATCGTAATTCTCTATTGCTTGAATTCTAAAAAAACAGGTAGCATTTACTTATAATACTTTCATGAAAAATTAAATGCTACATTTACCCCTCTCCCAAGAAAAATAGACTACCTGTAGGCTATTTACAATATCATTTATCATTCTGCTTCTTCCTTGCTGACTCAATTCTGATATCTTCGTGTATCACCCGTCCTTATAGGAGACTAATTCGGTAAGTTAAAATCGGTAGATGTCAAAATCGGTAGGGACCAACTGAGCAGCACAACAGATACTCTTTTTAAAGTAAATATCAATATTCACCTCAAAACTGTATCAAAAACTATCTATGTATATAAAATCAAACTATCTAAAACTAATCCACAACGGATATACACACTAGGTGTTCAGCACCGCCATGCTGACGTTAATTACCAAAATGGTAAATCCTAGCACTAAAAATTGTTAATCATCATTTGACCTTTCAAAATCTGCAAGTTACTGTTACTCTAACTAGCTTTTTCCTTGCCTATAAAACATTATCAGGCGCATTGTCTTTGCGGAAAAAGGGAGAGCTGCAGAGCAGTCCATGTGAGGAGAAATTAATTCACATCCAACACAGAAAAACCAAATTGCTTCAACCCAACAGTATACTATGGAACCACAGATTTCATCAAGCTGATAGTTAAACTAAGGCTATATCCAACACAGATTAAAGTCAATTTTGATGACAACCAAGCACTAACAAGTCTCAAACATTGCTACTTAACCTAGCAAAATCGTGTATGATAAAGCAAGTTTATCATAACCTCTGAAGCTTAATACTTCAGGAATCTTAACTATTATCTACACTCAATAAAAGTTGCCAAAGCAAAAACAAAAAAAAGCTTGATCAGCACAGATCAAGTACTCTATATCAAACAGAAATCGACTAAAATCCACTAAGGAACCATAATGTTTCCAGAAAATTTTCTAAATCCTTATAGTAAAACTAAATCCAAACTTAGCTATATGAAACTACAAAAAATGATGTATCATGGATAAAGTAAGTAAGGTCCCTTAATTCAAAAATATAAAAAACTGCCATAGATTCATACTATATGATTATCCATTAAAGAAAAAAAATAAAATGGTAAGATCGATCAAATGTGTGCACCCATCTGAAATTTGAACCATTAAGAAAAATATAACTATTCGGAAAGGCGTTTAGATCTATTCATCACTAGACAGAGAATCAGATTCTTCAGGATCTGGGTGATTAAGTGGTTTTAGATCTTTGATATGCCATTTTCCCGATTTAGTACCATCTAGATTTTCCAAGTCGTAAACAACATTAGAGCACTTTTTACGTACCACACAATGAATATATTTTGGAACCAGTTTTGCTGTAAACTTATCAGCAGTATTGGACAGAACTTTATTTTTCCGCCAAACATGATCTCCTACTTTAAAAGATACATCCCTTTTCCTAAGGTTGTAAGCTCTAGAATTGCACTCATACGCTGAATGAAGTCGTTTCTTGACATCAACGAATATATCTTTCAGATTCTCAAGATTTTCTGCATAACTATTTCTATCCCCTGGGGTAATTTCATGATCAGACTTAAAGTCGAAATTTAGATCTTTATAGCAGTTTCCAGAAAGTGGAACATGACGGCCAAAAACTAAAAACGCTGGAGTAAAACCAGTAACCTCATGCTTAGATGTATTGATTGCCTGTTGGATTTTGGCTATAAACTTGTCCCAATTATCATGAGTATCAATATAACTTCGAACAGCTGTTCCTATTGTTCGATTATTTCTTTCAACGAAATTGCATTGAGCAGAGTATAACGGATTAAACCTAATATTGACACCATAATTTTGACAGAGAGTTTTAAAGGTTTTGGAAGTAAACTGTGATCCATTATCACAGATAAGAAGAGCTGGAGCACCATGAACTTGAAAAACTCTATCTTCTAAAATCTGTTCAACATATTGGCTCTTAGAACTACGCAAAGGAAAGAGAAGAGTATACTTCGAGAACCAACAAGAGATTACTAGAAGCCACTTATTACCCTTCTTGAAGCGTGGAAAAGGTCCCATTAAATCAATGGCTATGACCTGAAAAAGGAAGATCAACTGATTTTTCTTTACCCATTAAGCCCATAGGAGCAGTATTAGCTGCCTTTTGTGCACCACAAACTAAACAACTTTTCACAAATCTTAACACATCTTTGCGCATTTTTGGCCAGTAATACCTTTCTTGCAAGCGACTAAGAGTCTTAAAAAACCCAAAATGTGCACAGTTAGGTGGACTATGGCATGAATCTATTATTTCCCTCCTTTGAGGTTTTGGCACTAAATATTTCCACTCAGGTAAGTTCACTTTCATAGGCAATGAATTGGGAATGAACTTAAGAACAAAGTCATTTTCAACTTTCCATTGAGGATATGTATCTGGAGAATCTAAAATTTTTTGCCTTAAATTATCATACCATATATCGATACGATCAACATCAAGCTCACATATGACCATTTCATCATCATGCACTGAAGATTCATCCACTTCACTACCAGGTGGAACCCGTGATAAAGCGTCTGGAACAATGTTCTGCGCACCCTTGCGGTGTATTAAGTCAAAAGTATGTTGCCTCAAACGAATCGACCATCTAGACAATTTCCCACTGGGATTCTTAAGAGAATTTAGCCACAATAAACTATAACTATCAGTTATTACTGTAAAGGGAACACCTTCTATAAAAGCTCTAAATTTTTCAATATTAAACAATACACCAAGACACTCCTTTTCAATAACTCAATAGTTTCTTTCCGTCCTAGATAGAGATCTACTAGCGTAAGCAATTACTTTCTCCTCGCCGTTAATAATTTGCGTAAGAACGCCTCCTAGGCCTGTATTCGAAACATCACTCTGTATATAAAAACGTTGAGAAAAATCAGGTTGGGAAAGTATAGGAGCTGAAACTAAAAGCTGTTTAATATTTATAAAAGATTCCTCTGCAGCATCGTTCCACTTGATAGGTTGACCCTTTTTTCGTCCTTTAAGAAGGTCATTAATAGGCGACAATAAAGTTGAAAAATCTTTAATGAAACGTCGATACCAAGAACAAAGTCCAACGAAACGTTTCACATCTGTAGTATTTTTTGGACGTGGATAATTTACCATAGCAGATACTTTCTCTGGATCTGTACGCAAAGAATTGGAACCTATAATGTAACCAAGAAATTTTAGGGAGGTTTTAAAGAATTCACACTTTTCAATATTAATAGTTAGTCCTGCATCCCGAAGTTTTGTCTTTACGTCTGATAATAGCTTCATATGTGTCTCAAAATCTGCAGAAACTACCAAAATATCATCCAAATAAGTGAATATATTCGGTTCATAACGAGGACCGAATATGGCATCAACTAAACGTTGTTGCGTTTGCGCTGCATTTCTAAGTCCAAATGGCATTGTTACAAAATGAAAAAGTCCTCTACCTACTACTGCAAAAGCTGTTTTTTCCTTTGAAGACTCATCCAAAGGGATCTGCCAAAAAGCTTTCCGAAGATCAATAGTAGAAATATATTTAGCATTACGAAGTGAAGTTAAGATACGTTCTATATTAGGTAAAGGGTATGAATCAGGTTTCGTAACTTCATTAAGTGGACGTCCATCGTAACACAAACGAAATTCTCCGCTGCTCTTTTTAACAAGGAGGACAGGAGAACACCAAGGGCTCTGAGAAGGTTCAATAACTCCTAATTTAAGCATTTCATCTATCTCCTCATTTAAAATTTTTGACATATACGGCGACATTACAAAAGGTCTCTTTTTCACAGGAGCAGCATCACCTGTATCAATTGAAAGAACTATCCTATTGGTGCGCCCTAATCTACCTTTACTATCTATATCTTTAAAGCTTGAAATAACCTTTTCTGCTATAAACCGTTGCTCTTGAGAAAGATCTTCTATAGAATATAAATAAGGATAGGATTCAACAAAAGGTATGTTGGCAAATCCATTGACTATACTAATTTCAAAATCATCAGATTGATTTTGTATGTGCCATGAATTATCTTTAAAGTTCACTAAAATATTAAATTTTTTGGCAAAATCACACCCAAAGATAAAAGCTTGTGGTAGAGACGGTATGACTAATGCATTAATAACTTGACATTGATTATTAATAACTATGGGTAAATCAACAAGGCCTTTAACTACCTGCTGTTTACCTTCAGCGGTACGAACATTCTTAATACAAGTAGGGTTAATTTTCAAATTTAACCGACTTAAAATTTCTAATCCTTTCGATCCAACTACTGAAGATGTAGCACCTGAATCTAATAATACTGTAATCTGAACATCGAACAATTTGACAGATATATATGGTCGGTTATCTAGTGATTTATTTACAAACAATGGTGAAACATGATCACTATTAGAAACATTTCCAATTGTCAAAAACTCAGCGACCCTTTTTAACCAATTATCCCAATCTTTTTTATTAAAATATTTAGGTTGCTTATGTTTCGATTGAACTATATCAGTTTTAATAATGGAAAGATGTGGACTACGAGAAAATTTTTGTAACTTTAACTTGGGAACTGTGACTATACCTCTGGATGATGTCACACCCCTCACTAATTGTTTTGAACATTTAGTACAAGAATTAGATTTAACATTAGGTTCACCACACCTATAACAAAATATTTTTCTTGTCGCTCTACAATCTACATAACTATGGTTTGGAAGTTTACAATTCCAACAGACCAATGATTTTGCTTTCGATTTTTTCTTAATATTATTGCTATCATTTGAACAGGACTGATCAGAACAAATGTTTGAAGGATTTGGAAATCGAGGCTTTCTAAAAAAGTTTTTTTCTGTTACTATGTTGATGAAAATTATTGAGATCAGGTTTAGAAGGTGTAATTTCCAAAATTTGTGCTTTAGGAGCAGTTTTATCTTTAATATAGTCAGCCTCTTCTAACTTACGACAAAGTTCAGAGAGCTCGGCAACTGTCTTTATATCTACAAGCGCTAGCCTACTTATGAATCCTGGCAAAAGGTTTTGGCGAATGTACTTAACTCTTGAAACTTCTAGAGGAACTCTTGATAAACGACTAAAAAGTACTTGTAAATGGGCAATAAAAACAACAGTAGACTCCCCTCTTTTCTGTTTTCTTTTCTTAATTTGATCCCATAAATCATCCTCTATATCATCATGTAAAAAATCTTTCTTTAATCGAACAGTAAGAGAATCCCAATCATTTACAGAAGACTTTATATTTCGGTACCACACCAATGCGTCACCAATAAAAAATTCGGCTGCAGAATTAAACAAGTCATCATTAGATACATTCCTAGCCTGCGCAAGTTCACTTAATCTTTCTAAAAAAGAGTATAATTTATCTGATTCCCCATTAAAGGTTACCTGCCATTCACTGATAGGAATATTTCTTGTCGCACAGTGTACAACCGGGGCAGCTACATTAATAACTGGTACTGTTGGCGTTACTGGATCTGGATTTTGACCAGGAAGAAGTTTATCAACTAAGTCAGCTTCTAATTTATAACAAGTAGCGGTTACTTCTTGTATGTATCTAAAAAGATTATCCTTCTCAATTGGATCCTCAGGTAAAGGAATTCGCTTTGCCCTACCCATAACATGATTTAAACGCGACTTGATTCTTTTAAAAGCTGAATCTGATTGAACGCCCTCAAAATCTTCAATAACTTTAGTAATTGAAGCAATGCTACGGTTAATACCGACCTGCTCTTCATCTGCATCTAATGTAATAATAACTAAATTTATCTCAGAACCAGGTTTTGTTTCCTCCTTTTTTAAAAGTCTAGCTAAAATCTTTCGTTTGTCTGCTACAACTCGAGTAGTAGTAACAAGACGTATCTTTAATTCATAATCTAACTCGTAGTCTAGTAAATGATTAGGCTGAAAGTCGAAAATTCCAGACATTGTAAGCCTCTATAATATATCAAAACTGAGAAGTAAAAATATTAAATACTTTAAATATTATCTTTAATATAAGTAAAGAAAAATTATCAAATCTGATCAACTGTTAATAAAAGAATCAATAAACCTTCAAAAAGTTTTGTGATCACAATTTATGAGGTGGTAACTTAAATTAACATCACCCTGTACATATCTATGCCTCATAAAAAGAATAAATCTGTATTTAACCATAAGAAATATACAAGAGCACTTTATAATTGGTTGAGTCAGCGAGAAATTGGGAAATATTTCTTTTTGATCACCCTATATGTAAGAATTGACTATGAAAAATACAAAGCTCTAACACACCATATTAAGTAGATATTAAGTACAAAAGCATATACCTGAATCAGCCTATATAACCTATATGAGCAATAAATTTGGAAAATTTTCCTCGGTTAAGCCCGTTCACTCTATAAGGTAAATCTGTATCACTCTGTACTTACTTAACTATGAATTATAATAAATTCAATATACAACACTAAGCATATGGAGGTCAGATATCAGTTACTTAGTTTATATTACATCAAATATATTAGTCAGTTTTAAAAATTTAAACATTTCATACAAGAATGTCTTCCTGATTCTATAAATCAGATTCTCAAATCAGACGAGAATGCAAGATAACAATTAAATCTAGTACTTTTCAATAAACCAAACTGTTTACGTCAATGTAATGCTTAATTAGGTTTGTAAATAATTCAATACACGCTAGACAAATCAAAACACGCTATACAATATAACGCTGAAAAATACTAAAACACGCTAGATACCAACACATCTTATCAAAAACTGTCAAATGTATTCAGTAAGCATTTTACAGTTTTGTACCAACAAATCAAAAATCTACAATAACAGTGTAAATGCTAATAAACTATAAGCCACCTAGTGAAGGTAAACTATGGGAAAATATTCAATGAATAGGTTGCTAAGCACTACTAGTCTGCTCTATAATCAGGGAGTTCAAACAATATTACTAACAAGTACTTTAAAAAAAATGTGAGAATATACTTAAAATTCTCTCGGCAAGCTACTGCCTTGAATATGTCAAAAGCACCACGCTATCAAACTGTACCCCAAAAATCATTCCTGAAAATATACCAAATAAAGAGAAAGTTTATTTCTTTAAGTACACAAATGTCCCACGTTATTGGACGCCATTTTTAATTCTGTGGCATTATTTTGCCACTAAAGAATGCGAACGGTTAGCTCTTAATGCGGAGGCCGGGGTTCTTGGCATATGGCCTTTGTGTTCTTAAATTGGACGCCACGTAATTTGGAAGAGACACTGAAAGTTCTTAGTCTAGTAAATCACAAAACCTAGATTGTCTTTAATAGATGTTAATTGTATTTTC
>JAEQML010058029.1:0-31022 GCA_016904865.1 Pissodes strobi
CTTCTTCTCAAAAGTGCTCTACAAGTGGTGGTCCCAAAAGCTCTTTGCAAATCTAGGAAAACAACTAATACACTTTGCCTACTATCTATCCAATCTTTCCATTCATTCACAACATACTGAATTGCCATTTCACAGTATTATTCAGATTCCTAGATGTTTAAACGTGCAATTGTTCATGATATGCAGTATATGGAAGAATGGTGTAATTCCAATAATCTTGTATTTAATATATCCAAAACCAACATTCTAAATTTTAAATGTGACTTGGGTGACATAACATTAAATGACAATAAGCGATTTTTTAATTGAATTTTTGAATGCATGCATGCAGCATAAGTTATAAGTTTTAGTTTAAGATTATCAAGAAAGGATGCTAGAGTATGTTCAGTCAACTTCAAGGTCTATTCTATCTTTTGTGACTTGTAAACGTTACGGTAATCTTTGATCTAAATCACAAATTATTAACATATTTAGGTGTTATCGCTTAAAAAAATGGTGTTATGTTATGGCATTGGCACATAAAAAATCTTATTTCGTATACTTGAAGCTCAGTTAAAAATCTCTACCCTAGTAGTTATCTGCGTATAATTGTAAAAATACATGAAGTCCCGTAACATAAAAATGGTTTAATGCATATTAAAAACCGTACTTATCTACCAATAAATACCCTGTTTAGATTAGCTAAGCAACTCAGACAAAAATTCGGCAACCTAAACGTAGGACAAGGTAAATCTAATCTACGGAAGCTTAGAAATGTCGACTTGCAAATCATACAGTTTAGTTTAGTTTAGTTTATTCATTCATAAAAACATACTTTACAGTACTTTTACAAGTCAGTACAAGGAAATATAACGTATACAAAAAAAATACATGATACCTCACTAAAATAATCCTAAGTAAAAATTAATAATTAATATACACTAATATTGACATTATTTACATTAAACATGTATACAGCACATTTAAAATTAAAATCCTAGCATAGAGAAACGTAGATATTATACAAATACAAACATATTAAAACAATGCATTAGAGGCATCATCAGACCTGATAGAAACTGGATGTTAGTAGGGGACGAACTCTGTATCTAGGATAGGTCACCAAAACTATTTTTAAAATATTCGTCATATGAGAAGAATTTTTTTTTAATTAAATACTTTTTAATTGTAGTCTTAAAGTTTTGAGCATTCAGACCCCTGACCGACTCAGGGAGAGCATTAAAGAATTTTACAGAGTAGTACCGTACCAACCCTGGTTCTCGCAAGCCTATGGTAGGCGGGAACCATGTTATTACGATTCCTGGTGTGATACTGGTGGACATCAGACAGGGACTGGAAAGAATGGAGGTTGTCTCTGATGTAGAGCAGACATTGTAATATATATATGCAAGGAAGCGTCAGAATGTTTAAACGCCTAAAGGCATTTCTACAGTCCTTCCTATAGCCCATCCGTAGAATGACACGTACACAGCGCCGCTGAAGTCCAAAGACCCTAGAAACGTGAGCAGAATGTCCCCAGGAGAGAACAGCATATGACATATTTGCCCCAAACAGACCATGATAGGCGGACATCAACGTTCCCAAAGAAACACTCCCAGACAGACTTCTAATAAGGTAGATATAGCTCGATAACCTGCCATTGAGGTGGTTTACGTGATTTTCCCATGTCAGCTTAGGATCAAGATAAACCCCTAGAAATTTAACCTGGTCCAAGCAATCGACTAAGAGATCTGAATCCGTCTGAGCATGTCGCAATGTGAAGTTAATGCTCTGGGTTTTAGCTGTCTTTAAAGATAGCCCATTAGCCAGAAACCAGGTCTCCATGCTTTCCTGTGTACCACGTATATCTGTCTGATCAATCAATGAAGGATGGTAACTTTCATATACTGTGGTATCGTCTGCAAACAGTATCACATTGTTTTTTTGGTTATGATTAGCTAGATCATTTATATAAATGAGAAAAAGTGTTGGGCCAAGCACTGAGCCCTGCGGAACTCCATACCTGACCTCCCTTGTCTGTGGAACACCACCGGTTCAAAGTTGTAGTAATCTAGCTTAGATAGAAGAATGGAGAACTATTGTATCACAAAATATTTTACCAACAGCTGTGACGAACGCAGTAGTTCCAATTTTTAGGAATGATGCTGCTGACTATAGGTTTATATCTCTGTTACTTATTTTCCCAAAGATGTTTGAACAGGGTCTTGCGTTCAGGGCGTCTTATTTTTTGGGTTCTTGGGTTTTATTGTCATTAGGATGTGAGTACTGCTCTGGCGGTCTTGGTTAGTTTTGCTTTCCCGGATCCATGAGGCTTCTGAGAATCGCTCCTACTTGACTGCATAAGGCATGCAATTCTTGTAAGAAAGTTACCTTAGCGGGCGCAGAGACAGGTCAGCTAAAAGGGAAGTATTCATTGGGGTACTACTTTGGGCACTTTATTGTTTTAATATGCATTTTTGATTTACCCCGATTCGACCCTGGGTCTCACTATACTTTTTACTGATGACACCTTGATCACTTGCTGCGGGAGGGTGCGGGGAAAGGTTTTGCAGAGGTAATTCGATGGCGATTACAAAGTTTCTCTCAAATCAGCTCTTTCTCACTGCTAAATCTAGTTCGACGCTATTCTCAACTCCCGATATTCTCAATGATGCCTTGAGGAAATGCGCATCGCCACGCCGGCTGTGCTGGAGCAGGCGGCAGGGATAAAAATCCATCTGCAAATTTCCTGCAGCAAAAATATGTTTTGCACGTCAGACGGCTAAGGCTAGAATGCCACGGTTGTCTTCCATCATTGATAAACCATTGCTAAAATTGAAGTTATCCTAGTTTTTAACATTTCTAAGATTTTCCATATAATACCGTAAATTATCGCTTCCAGTGTGTTATTGCTCTCTTAAAAAATATCGGGAAACAATACGATTTAATGTTTAGCAAGAATAGAGTAGTTTCTACTATTTGTTTTACTACTACTTTTACTACTTTGAACTTCGATTAGTCACTTTAACCTCACGCTAAATTAATCAGTGGCCTGAATGCTCAATAGCAGTATGACATTAATTGATGTGTGATATTCAAAACACTGATCAATTTAGCAATGGCTAGTTCAAGGTAGTGGCGCTTAATCTGTCAATGTTTAGGTTAGATAGACTCGAGAAGAGGCGCCCAAGAGGTTGGAACGGAAAACTAGAAGAATTCGAAATATGGGTTATTGGTTAAATTCCTGAAAGAACTTCCCTCTAGTTTCTCTTAGTCTACCCCTCTAAAACTTTATTATAATACAATGGGCAATTTTTTTGTTTAATTATAATTAGTTATTTTGGATGTTAATGAAAAACCTACAACTTGTGAATTTATAAATAAATAATATTAGTAAATATTTGCAAACAAATTATTTTCTATAACAGAAATGTTATGAGCTATTATTTTTAAATTAGTTTACGTCCAGCTAAAAATATAGTACATTCATTAATAGTGGTTAAGCAGGCCCATTTTTTCAGTAAGGCATATACATTGTTCTCCTTATTGATCACAAACTATAATTATATTACTGATTAAGCTGAAATAATCAACACAATTATTCACCTTTGTGAGAGGATAATATAACATCTCAATTTACATTATTGTTCAGCTGCATTCTTTCCAACATTCTTGATTTCGTAGTGTAGCTATTTGCAACACAAAACAACTGATAAACCGATGTATAGGTGTGTTGACTATATTAAGGTGTTTGGAATGAACTATATCGAAAATATTCACAATTTAACCCAATAGTTTTTGTCTAACCGATTCTCTACAAAAAAACGTACTTACACACTCACTTGGTAAGTCCGAGCAAAGAGTTGTGCTTCAAGGATTATATGTTCACTGAGTCTAAACAAGCTCTTAAAATTGTAGAAGCGCTCTGTGCAAAACTCGAAGCCGACGCAAGACTAAACGCTGAGGCAAGAGCATGTACTGGATCCCTCGCCGTACACCCGAAATCGAGGGATGTCAAGATCGAGAATTTCTCTATTACTTTTCATGGGTCTGAAATGTTGCAAGACGCGATGCTTGAGTTAAATTGTGGTCGTCGATACGGACTGATCGGGCTCAACGGATGCGGAAAGTCTACTCTTTTGGCTGTGCTTGGTAACAGGTAAGATTGAAATTTCCTCATTACTTAGTCATGAATTGTTTTAGAATTTATTAAGACACATTAAAAATCATTTACTGAATTGAATCAGCGCTAGACTAAGCTGTATACAGCTAATAAATGTATCATAACAATTTAAACAATTTTCAGTTGAAAAACATCTGATGGGAGGGGGATAATCTGATCTCATCTTAAAAGAATAAATTGTTAAGTTTAGATAGACTCGAGAAGAGGTACTTTAAAAAATTCTAATTTATTCTAGCCATAACAATTTTTCAAATATTGATATACAGTTCCCGTGCATTGGTGGATTGATTTTGCTTTTGGGTGGATATGATATTAAAATTTTCTAAAATAAAATCGATTTAATATTTAATTCTTTGTTTTCATTTTGCATGTTTGCTTTTTTAAAGTAATTGCAAAGTGATATATGATGTAACTCTAATCTATCTAATAATAATAGTATCTGCATATTTTATTTATAAAAATTCATTTATTCTGTTATCATTTATCAATAAAGTTGAAAAATTAGGTCGCCGCTACGAAGTTGCTCATATTGTTCGTCTTATCGTCTTGCTCAGGTTTAGAGCTTATTTATGTTTCCAACCAATGTTTCACTATTCATATAGATCATTGCAGTATTATCCGCGTAGAATAACTTAGTATTACCTGTGTTTAAACTCTTGCTAGTTATCTCAAGTTCTTTTCGTAATCTGTAATTATTTCGTATATTTTTCTACCTGTTATTTTTATTTCAATTTAACTTTTATAGATGATTGTTTTTTATTTATTAACTCATTTATTAACACTTCAACATGCTCTCTATTCGTTTTCGTTTTACTAAATAAGTTACGACATAATTTTGATCAGTGTTTTCATTTTAATTACCTATTTATGATATTTTGATTATTTGACACTTTTATATAATTGTTCTTTTCTATTTTTAGGGAAGTTCCTATTCCGGAACATATTGATATTTTCCATCTAACTAGAGAAATGCCTGCTTCAGAGAAATCTGCTTTGAAGTGTGTAATGGAAGTCGATGAGGAACGGACTCGACTTGAAAAAATGGCTGAAACTTTGATCGCCTGTGGAGATGATGATGGTAAGCTTATTAACCAATTTATTCTTAACTTCCCATATTAATCTAGTATAATCATTGTTTTTTTTTTTCATTAATACTAGTAGTCCTAATACTCCTAATATTAGTATTTACATCTTATTTAAATAAATAAAACTACAATAACATGCCATAAGTTAGTTTTTCTGAAGTCAGTGCTAAAAACAAAATAAGCTTTATTGTCAAAAAGCTATAAATGTTTCATCGACAACGCACAACAATAAAACAAAAGACTAGTAAATCATGAATACTTATAAAAATAATAACATTGAAAAAGCTAGGTTTGAAGCTGTTAGTTTCTTAGGGCATTGTGAGAAAAGAAATTATTTATTTAGTAAGTCTTTTGGATTCATTTAATTAATCTCTCAGTTAAGTTACAAAAGGATTTTTGGCGGTAAACAGTATAATTGGCGCATGTAATGGATGTTACAGAATTAGTTCCATCAATACACCGAAAATGCCGAATATAACAGTGTTATAAAAACAAACACGAAATCACAGAAATAATTTACTGGCGAAATACGCATCTTAAAAATGTCTTTTTTATTCAAAATAAGTACAGGAATATACATTTTTATGTTGAGAATTATACTTCCTATTATCAGATTTACTCGAATCAATCTTCAGTTAAACTACAAAATGGTTTTTGTCAGCAAATAATATGGATAACGACATGATTGACGTAATAATGGAGATTACAAAGTGATTAATAAAACAAACATAAAATCACAGAAACAATTTACTGGCGACATACACATTACAAAAATATCGTTTTCATTATAAATGTGTACAAAACTATAAATGCTTATGTTAAGAATTGTACTATTTTTATGCTTGTGTAATTGTGCCCAATTTCCATTTACAATTAATTTTGCATGTCAGATTGTTCATGGAATTCCGCTGTTGATTAATAGTTTAGCTAGTTTAATTTTTTTATTCATAATGTTATATAAACTGTACTTTACTTTAACAAGTAAAATGCCCCTAAACTACATTCCACACTGTAGCTGTTCCTAAAATATTGCACATTTAGAAAGCAATATAAAGTTAAAAACATAATATCTAGAGACAAATCTATCATACAAACCATTCATAGACATTCAAATGCAATAAAAATCTGACTGTCCAAGACTCCCCAGGGAAAGTCACTAGACAGATTGGGAAGGTATTCATTAGTCATTAAATGAGATGAACTCTTTTAATACTAAATATATTTTTAATTATAGCCTTAAAATGTGTAACATCTAGGTTTCGGATCGAAGGAGGCAAAACTTTAAAAATACTTTACATTTAGCCTCGATTTTGGTTCTTTCAAGTCTGAGATAGCTGGAAAATATGTTGTTACTTCTTGTCAGGTATTGAAGAAGATCTTCAAGGGTACCAAGGAGAAGCAACAACATTTCAAAATATAGATACATCGAAGTGTCAATATGTAGTCTTTTAAAAGCCTCCCTGTAGGATTTCTTATATCCCAAATTCAGTACGACTCTAAGGCACATTCTATGCATTCCGAAGATTTCCGTAATCCATAATTTCGACGTCGAAATTTGCCGAATTACTAGAAAGGGTACAAGCGTAAGTTTTATCTTAATACGGTCCTGGATGTTTGACCGAGATATTTTTGGCCGCAATGTTGGCAACCAAACTCATAATGCCGTTGACGTTTGTGTAACGACAAATAATTTTTAATGTAAAAAGCTTTTTATAAACAACTAGCTGGGTGTACACCATGCCCACCAATATCCCATCCACCATTGTAATATTTCTATTGGAATACTTTGAGAAAATTTTTTATAGAATAATTAAATGCTAATTTGTTGATATCTGCGTAGTTAATGGTTGTACCAACGCTCCAAACAAATAGAATAATTCTTTCAATTTAACAAATTTCATAGAAAATTAGAATTTACAGCCGAAATTGAAGAAAAAAACTAAATCAACTTTCTAGATATAACTCTTATTTGTTAAAATGGAAAATGTTCAAGAAAGTCTATGAGATATTTTAATTATAATTTAAATCATTCAAAATCCCAGAAACTCACATTATACTGTTTCATTTTCCCCCTAGATCTTGTTTTGCGTCCTTGACTTGCGGCACAGGTTCAGCACTGCCGACACCACGAATTCACATCCTGACAGTAGTTGACCAAGTAAAATCTGTCGCGGATCTTGACAATCGTTTTGTTCACTCCGAGATGAGCACCAGACTTTCCATTATGAACTTCCAGAACTTCCGATATCTTCCTCCTTGGTACCACTAACTGTTTCGTCACTACTTATCTATCGGCGCTTGCCCAGGCTCGTTTAAGAACTCAATTTTCCACTACCAGGGAGTCCCACTGAGCCCACAGGGTTTTAAAAGTAAATCCTCTAGTTGAAATCTCTCTCCAGCTTGGTCATGGTTGATGTTCTTCTTTAGCTTTTAACAGTAGTGCTATTTCACTATCGTCAAACTGATCCTTTTTAAGTTGCTCTGTGGTCCCCTGCTGATTAACCTCAGACTTCATTTGCCTAATGGGAGTAATTCTTTATCGTTGATCTATTCTTTGGCAATGCTTACAATTGTCCTCGCATGGTCTTCTGGATAAAGCATCTGCATTATTATGCAATCTCAAATTCTTGCCCGTACAGATGATGGAAATGCTCAACAGACCGTATTATTGCCAAAAGCTCTTTTCTGGTTACACAGTAGTTAAAGTCCGTTCAAGTCTATTGCGCTGTTACGTCATATCATTCCATCTTTCTTTATGCAATGAACGTATGTACTAAATTGGTCCGTCAAATTGGAATCTTTGACATCGATTTTCGATTTGCGTCAATGTCAAAATATCATAACGAAAATAACAGATTTAATTCATTTATTGATTTGTTGGTAGTTGGTTTGTGTTTTACGCTAATAATTGCTAATAAAAATCGTTTTGAGATGCCCCACCGGTTCAGTGAGAAAGAGCAAGCTTTAATTTTAAAATTAGTGCATTATTTCACACGTGAAAAAGATGCCGGTAGGCCACTTTTACACTGGAAAGCTGTGCACAATGTAAGTAATATTTGTTTTTTATTTATTTGATAATACTAAAAAATGATATCTCTAGAAAAAATGTATTTTTGATGTGTAAACATCTTACGCGGCGATATGAGGACAAATCTCGGCAAATGAGACGGAAATGCGCAAACCAATTCTAGCCGCTAGGGCGGTATTATATACAATTTTGCCATTTAAAATCGTTTTTAAACGGATTTTAGACGATAAAAAGCATATTATTATTTTAAATTAAACGAACTGTCAAAAATATTATTCAGATGCCCAGACATTTAAAACAATATTGTCATAAGTATGTAAAATTGATAAAAACGGAACGTGCTCCGGAATAGAAAACAGGTACAGAGACATCTTTTGGCTAGTGTAAAAAATAACGTACGAGTCTATCTAAGACGTACGGATCTTTTCTTTTGACGTCAGAAATCCTGACGTAACAGCGCAATAGCCTTGAATGGACTTTACATTCAGATTTTGAAAGTGTTTGACTGTAGTATTCTATAACTCGTTCTTCTCCTTCTTGTACTTCCGATAAAATGGCTCCGATGCCGGTGTTGCTTGCGTCTGTGCCCAATACAAATTTACCCTTTTGTTCCGGATATCCCAATATTGAGCTAGAACATAGAGCCGCTTTTAATTTCCTGAACGCAAAATCACAGTTATGATCCCAGTTATAATTTGCTCATTCTTCAATGAGCCTATGTAGAGGTGCAGCTATACTTGCAAATCCTTCGACAAATCTTCTATAATAAGTATGTAATCCAAGGAAGTTCCGCAGTTCGTGTTTGTCGCGAGGACGAGAGCAGTCTTTGATTGCCGTAAGAAAAGAAAACATTTCTTTGGATTCAGTAAGAGCTCAGCATTCTTGATTCTAGTAAAAGCTTCATGCAGGTTTTGTAGGTGCTCTTCAAAAATTTTTCCCATTACCATTATATCATCAAGATAAACCAGGCATGTATTCCAAGTGAGGCCTCGTAGAACAACTTTCATAAGACGCTCAAAAGTAGCGGGGGTATTGCATAGTCCGAAGGGCTTAACTTTAAACTGATATAAACCACTTCCGGTAGAAAAGGCAGTCTTTTTCATATCTTGTTCGCCAATGGCTCGAGTGTTGAAAACCAATGAGAACCTGCTAGTGCCGTCAATGTGTCATCAATTCTGGGAAGTGGATAGCTGTCCTTCTTAGTGACGACATTGAGCCCTCTATAGTCCACACAGAATCTGGTAGTTCCATCCTTCTTGGTGACTAAGACAACAGGAGACGACCATGTGCTTGATGACTCTTCAATAATTCCATCGTCAAGCATTTTGTCCACTAATGTGGTGACCTCTTGCTGCTTCGTCACTGGTAACCTCCGAGGATGCTGCCGTATGGGGTGAGCACTTCCAGTGTCGATTTTATGTTTTATGATGTTCGTTCTTCCAGTATTGCCATTTTTACTTTCAAAGGCTCTGCTCTTTGATAAATTGTGTAGCTTTCTTCAGTCCTTCGGAAGACAGGTGATGCCACGACTTCTGGAAATGTTCTAGGACTTCCTTAGGTAACCGCGTTTCGCAACTGGTTACCCACTGCACCGGCTCGCAAGTGGCTATTTAATTTCCTTTATTGATTTTGATGGAATTGGTTGAAATATTTACTATCCTTATCGGTATTTCACCGTCGGTTTTGACTAGTGCTGTGCTTACGAGATGTTTGCAAGGCTAATCGTGATGTTGGATGAGTCCGATGCAGCCTCCAACACCCTCCAACTTTCCAAAAATGATCTGCTCGGTATTTTCGCTTATTCTGACAGTACATGTCGCCACTACTCTAGTCGGTGTGCCATCGCGTTGGTAAGGATAAACTCTTCGATGCAAAACTTCAGAAGGTTAAGTTTGTTGTCAAAAGAGAATCCATGTTGGCTAATAAGATCCATCCCCAAAATAAATTCGTCTTCTATGTCTGGTACTAACACTGTGTGGTGTAATTTAATTCGTCCCAGTTGAAGTTCAATATCCATTTCTCCAAGTACTTCGGCAGTCTCACCGGTAACCGTACGTAAAACTACATTTTTCAATATGGGTAGGACTTCTACTCTATTTACTCTGTTGGACCTTACCAAAGATCTCGCCGCACCAGTGTCAACAGTAATTGCAATGTAATTGTAATGGCTTTTCCCTTGATCTGTCTTTTAATAGTTAGATTGTCAGCGTTTTTTTCCTAGACTCTTTATGGGAACGATCCTGGGAGCTTTATCTTTAGCCAACACCCGCCCTGCAATGTTGACTAATTGAAGTTTTCCTGATTTGACTTTGAGGTCCTAGTGTCTCTAGATGGCGATCTAGATCGTCGTTGTACTCGGCAGTCTCTTTTGAAATGCCCAGTCCTGCCACATCTATAGCACTGATTTGAAGTATTTCGGTTACGTGCTCTATCTTCTAGTGGCGCCCGGAATCTCCCCGTGGCCTGAAGAACTTCGGTTGATTTCTTCAAAATTTCGCCCATCTCAATTAATTCTCAGCTGTTTGCCGGCTTTTCTTCCTCGATGGATACAGCCTTGATTTTGGCTTAGAGATATTACAGACCGCCTCGATTTCTACAACCCTACCCAAATCTTCACCGCTGTTATCAAATATGGCTAGACGTAGCATTTTCTGAGTTTCTGGATCTCTGATACCATCCACGAAATCTAAGTATTGGGCAGCAAGTTCCTCTTGAAATTCCTCTGTTGCACCCCGGGTACGCCCATTGAATGAGACGACTAACGTCTGCGTCTGCCTCAAATTCTCGCAGGTTTCCACCAGGTTTCTGATGTCGAGACTTTACTTGTGTCTGATAGAGTTGTCTTCTATGTTGGTCGCCAAATCGTCTCTCCAGGGCAGCTACAAGTATGTCATATTTCCCCTGTTGGCTGATGGGAATGGTCTGTAGTAGTTCCAGAGCAGATCCACGAAGCGCTACCACTAGTGATGTAGCTATTTCTTTGTTATTCCAACCGTTGGCAACAGCAGCGGCTTCAAATTGTCTTATGTACATTGTCCAGGATGTTTGACCGTCATACATTGGAGGTTTAATATCTGTCCTGTGGCGAATGCTCTCTCGGTGGGTCCTTGATTTTTTAGTCTGATAACTTCTGCTTGTAGATTCGTCATTTCTTTCCGTACCTCTACTTCTACTACTACTACTCTACTTCTTTTTCTTCTTCTTATCACGCCCTCTCCTGCCGAAGGTTGGCGATCCAAATGGCAATTGTAGCTCTGGAAACTGCAGCACGAAAGATTTCTGCAGACGAGCGGTCGAACCATCTCCTTAAATCTTTTAGCCGTGAGTTCTGGCGTCTTCCTACTGATCTTTTCCCTTGTACTTTGCCCTCTATTATGAGACGTAATATTTCGTATTTATCACCTCTCATCACATGACCCAGGTATTGCATTTTTCTTTCCTTGATGGTGTTCAGTAGTTCTTTTTGTTTGTGCATGCGCTGGAGTACTTCATCGTTGGTGATCCTTTGTACCCATGAAATTCGCAGCATCCGTCTATACACATACATTTCGAAGGCTTCTATTCTCTTTTCGGTCTGTGAATTTAGTGTCCAGCTTTCACATCCATAGAGTAGGCCAGAGAAGACGTAGCATCTGATCATTCGAGTTGTGAGTTCCACTTCTTTTTTTACATTGTTTACTTCCTTTTCTCATTTTGCCCGTCCAATATTTTTTGCAATTTTCCTTGCTCGCCCACAACATCCATTTCTGAAGCTGGTCCTGTTCTGCTTGCCTTCTACGTTCATCCTCTTCCCGTTCTGCTTGCCTTTTATCTCCTTGATCTTGACAAATTTTCTGAAGCCGGTCCAGTTCTATTTGCCTTTTATCTTCTTAGTCTTGCAAAATTTTCTGAAGCCGGTCCTGTTCTGCTTGCCTTCTATGTTCATCCTGTTCCCGTTCCACTTGTCTTTTATCTTCTTGATCTTGAAACGTTTTCTGAAGCCGGTCCTGTTCTATTTGCTTTTTATTTTCTTGATCTTGAAAAATTTTCTGAAGCCGATCCTGTTCTGCTTGCCTTTTGTCTTCTTGGTCTTGCAAAATCTTCTGAAGCCGGTCTTGTTCTGTTTGCTTCTCAGCATCTAGATTTTCCATGAAATCGGGCAACATTTTATTCATTTGCTCTATTTCTGCCTTTCGTTGCCTTGTATTTATCATAGAATGTTATATGTTGTATGTTCACGAATCCACCAGTCAAAACGGCCTCGTTGTCGTACTTGTACCCTTTTCTCTTTTCGAAGAACACTTCCCAAGTCCGGTCTCTTCACAATCCGACTTCACACCAAATGTTACGTTTTTCCCGTGTTCTGAACGACATCACAACTTTTACTATTTTACAATAATACTCTATTCTTTATCACTCCATACAATTAAAGACACTAAACTACTCATATAACTTTACAACTAATAGCTTTTTACAATTCAACACTCAATGATTAACTAACTCAACACGCATTCTGCCTGGCTTTTATATACAATCTAAAATCTATCACGATTACTCCAGACGAAGCGGGGCCTCTATGTTATTCTCGACCAGGCATTGAAAGAATTCCGTAGTTCCTGAATCTTCGCGTCCGGCGATGACTCATACGTAGACGCGACAAGGCTAGTTCTATAGGGTAGCACAAAAACATTCGGATGGTTCCTAGCCGTGACAATATTGTCAGAAAATTTATAATAAATTAGACCGCTGTTTACACGAACCCAAAACACCAGTTACAAAGTTGAGTTGAAAGAATAGTGGGGTTGGGTTTTGGGGATTACTGCAGAGATGCCAACGTTGTACATTCTGGAGAACCTTCTCTATGTGCGTCGTAGTGAGGGTTAGTTCAGGGACCACAATACTCGCAGCAGAACTAATGTGTTACCCTTTTATTGTAGGTTGAGAAGGTGTCAAGATGACCCGGGTTGCTGGCAAATAAAACATTAAACATCTCTCAGTTAATATTGGGGATTTTCGCCTTAGAGAGTTAGAGGAAAATTTTTTTTATTTGTTTAATGAATTTTAAAATTTTTTGATTTTAATGATCTTGATCTTGATCTGATGAGTTGTATTAATGTACCCGAAATTTTAGCTTCTCAAGAGCAACTTATGGACATTTACGAACGTCTTGACGAAATCTCAGCAGACACTGCTGAAGCCAGGGCAGCAAATATCCTCCATGGTTTAGGTTTTACTAAGGAGATGCAACAGAAGCAAACTAAAGATTTCAGTGGAGGTTGGCGAATGCGTATCGCGTTAGCTAGAGCTCTTTATGTAAAACCCCACTTATTACTGCTTGATGAGCCTACTAACCATTTGGATTTAGATGCTTGTGTATGGTTGGAAGAAGAACTAAAACAGTGAGTATGCATTATGTATGATTATTAATCTCTGCCTGTTACGTAACTACTAGAAATCACAGGGGAAGCTTAATATTATTCATTTTGGGATAGTGATAAGTTTTATCTTTTAATTGTGGTGAATTTTTAATTTAGGTTGCTTAATTATATGAGTTATACATCTTTCGACTTTTCAAAAACAGAATTAATTTAATATTCATGCAAGTGGCACTTAGGTAGGTACTTGTAATATATAAATTTCAAATGCATTTACACTTTCGCAACTTCTTGCAGCCAAGCTGTCTGTAGCTTCAACATTAAATTAGGATTTGTAGTTATTTAATTTACCATATTCCTTCTTTCTAGTGAAGAAAAATCACTCTGCTTAGTCAAGTTTGCCTTGTAGATTTTGTGGTAAAGTCTTATTTTAAAAATCTTATAAAATAATTGTAATTACTCCAAATAGCCTTCAGCATAATCTGTACTACCGTACTGAAATTTCTGCAGTGTTCATAAAATTTTGCCAAATAAGAATTAGAATGCAAATTTTTCAATAATATTTACTTATAAGTTAATCTTTGATAAAAGATAATTATTTAACTATTAGAAAATAGGGCTATTTAAATTTTCGTTGAAGTAGAAAGGCCAGATTTAGTTTTATATTACATTGTAATTATTTTTCATTTTCAACTATCCTATTAATAGTTTATAAATCTCGAAAGTTTGTGAAATGAGAACAATTATTACTGTTGTAAATACTAATTTAAGTATCTTGAAAGTAGGAATTTGGTAGCTAAATGGGACATTGTTTTGCTGAGTTTATTTTATATTTCAGTTATAAAAGAATATTAGTATTAATTTCACACTCGCAAGATTTTCTCAACGGCGTTTGTACAAATATTATTCACATGGATAAGAAGCGACTCAAATATTATACAGGTAACTATGACGCATTTATGAAAACGCATATGGAATTGTGTGAAAACCAAATGAAGCAATATAATTGGGAACAAGATCAGATTAACCATATGAAGGTAAGAATAATGATGCTCTATTTTTATATAAAAAAATAGATATTTTTCAAACATTCCTTTTGTATTTCATAAGTTATTGTCATATCAGTAAGTCATCATCAAGATAGTTAAAGACCATATTATTGTAAATTTGATTTTGGTATTATATAGTAAAGCAAAATACGCAATTATAAGTGTTTAAAAGTAACTTTCTATTTAAATATACAGGGTGTCCCGAAATTAGTGTAAATGATTTTAACAGCGCATTCTACATTTAAAATGGCCTCTAGTTTCTTTAATAAATAAATATCGAAAAATGTACCCTAACAGAGTTACAGCCCTTAACAGGTTTCCTGCCGAAGATGACTTTTAATCCATATTTCCAAAACGGTTACAGCCATGCCTGTGAATTTTTGATATTAGGGTAATTTTAGCATGCGGATTATGTTTCTCAAATTAGAAAATTCAAATTTTAGTCAGACGTTTGTGGGTTCACTTTTAATTTTTTTTCTTTTAAAATCTGAAAAATCTGGGTTTTTCTACGTAAAAAGGTACTCTTGATTTGTATCACTAAGCATTGTTTATGAGAAATTGGCTTTGAAAATATTTTGTCGCGTTATTGCATGATGATAAAATCCAAATGAATGTAGTATTTTTTTCTAGTTGACTATATTACATGCAATCGGATTTTATCATCATGCAAGTAACGCAACAAAAGTTTTTCAAAGTCAATTTTCTCATAAACGGTGTCTTAGCGATACAAATCAAGAGTACCTTTTTTACGTAGAAAAAAACAGATTTTCAAATTTTAAGAGAAAAACTTAAAAAGTGGACCCACAAAAATGTTATGACAGTTTAGTTGCGTTTACCACCCCAAATGTCACCCTTCTGACTAAAATTTGAATTTTCGAATTTGAGAAACATAATCAGCGTGCTAAAATTACCCTAATACCAAAATTTCAAAGGCATAGCTGTAACCGTTTCGGAAATATGGATTAAAAACCATCTTCAGGAGGAAACCTGTTAAGGGCTGTAACTCTGTTAGGGTGCCTTTTTCAACATATGTTTATTAATGAAACTAGAGGCTATTTTATATGTAGAATCCGTTGTTAAAATCTTTTACACTAATTTTGGGACACCCTGCATAAAACGCCATTTTTTCAAGATGGCGGGTGAGGATGATTTAACGAAAGACGATCCAAACGGAAAATGCTGTAAATATTGCAAAAGTAAATTTCAATCGGGTTTAAAGTGCCTATCGTGTAAAAGTGTATACCATAGTTCATGTGCTCTGAGAATAACAGGGTTAAAAGTGCTTAGTGGCAGCCGAAACATAGTCCTATGCTGTGCATCACGCGGTGCTGAACAAACATAAACGGATGACGGTTTTGACAATACCGATAAGAATAAGGAGTCAAACCCGCGTGAAGAGATATCATCTTTGAAATTGGAGTACCTGAGCAGACTACTGGATCAATCCGTCGAGAAATGCGACATCTTGAAGCTAGCTAACGTTCTCTTACAGGAAAAAGTGGAGAGGTTGGAATCTCTAAACATGAGAAACAACAAGAGAATACACAGCGTTGCCAATTACATCCAGGCAGAGGCAGAACACATGTGGAAAGGGGAACCATGAAGGAACGGCCAGCAATGACTTCATCATGCCGAAAAGAAGAGGCTGGAATCGTCCCAACCATAAAGACAGTCAAAACAACAATAAGATTGATAATTCAAATAAGGACAAAGATTTAAATAGAGATATAGACAGTGGCAATGAAAATTACAAAAAAAATATAGAAAGCAGAAGGGTTGGTACAAACGTGGTGGTGGTGGTAGAAGGGGAGTTTGACTCATCCAATCCACAGAATATGTCAAAGAAAATATGGCTATTTCTCCCCCGTATAAAACTGTCTATTACTGAAAAGACGGTAAGAGATTATATTGTCAAGAATGCAAACACACATGAAAATGAAGTAGATAATATCAAGTTATGTGAGGCTAAATCCTCTAACAAAAGGCACCAGAGTTTTATGATGGGGGTTAGCCCTAATTTGAAGGAACTTGTGTATGGTGAAAATTTCTGGACTGCTGGAATTAGCTTCCAACGTTTCGATTTCTCTTTGGGGCGTAATTTTTTAGGGAACGGACAGGAACCGTCCCTTCCAGAGTTGTAAACCTCCATGCAGAGAATCTTGCTTCTCCATCTCAAGCAAAAAGAAATAGCATTATTTCCGTTCTGCATTTAAATGTACGTAGTCTCAAAAATAAAACCCTGCCACTGGCTATATTACTAGAGGAGACACAGCCCTCAATCTTTATGATTACCGAACACTGGATGTCAAACAATGATCTGGAAACAGTCCATCTTGGTAACTACGCCTTGGGAAGCTATTCATCACGAACACAATCGAGAAGGGGAGGTACTGCTATATACAATAAGAATGATCTGAGAGTGAGGGAGATTAGCACATGGTTATCGCCTCAAGGAAAGCTTTTTGAATTTTCTATTTTAGAAATGTTATACTGTAACGTCTTCTATATCTTTCTTTGTGTTTATAGGTCGCCTGTGATTTTTTATTTTTGTATTTTATGTATTTTTGACTGATTTGGATGATCTACTTAATGACATAATATACAATCCAGAAAGGTATCTAATATTGGGGGGAGACTTCAATGTTGATTTTAGCAAAAACAGTCCAAATTCTGTGGCTCTTGGCAGTCTAGTGATGGGCTATGGTCTGGAGCCTCATGGGACGGGCATGACTCGGATGTGCGCGCGTCCTCCAGCACGCAACTTAATAATATCTTTAGTAACTTGCCTGAGAGTGAAGTGTGTTTTGAATCCTGTATTTCTGACATATCTGATCATTATGGTCAAATTTTGTCTATATTTGTTAAAAGTGACTTGTCATGAATGTACACGAGGAAAAGGTTTTTTTAATTATAATATCATCCAACGATTTAAACAGCAACTGCAGGGTGAGTGGCAGGATGTTCTTGGGGTGCAGGGTATAGATGAGAAGTACAGCACCTTCTCAAACATACTATTCTATAACTTTGATGCTGCTTTTCCTGCCTGTATATGCAGAAACACACTTCCGGGTGATAAGTGGATAACCAGGGAAATAAAAGATTATTCTAAACGTATAGAGGACTTATATGTTACTTTCCAGCTAACAAAAAGTGAGCATCATCTTAATGCTTATAAGCAAGAAAAATCAAAATATAAAAAATACATCTCTAATTGAAAAAAAATTTATAATGAAAACAAGATATATAGCTCTAAAAATAAAAGTAAAACGCTTTGGAATATATTAAACACTGAAACAAATAAAACAAAAAGTCATAATAGCATCACCCTAAAAACGGAATCAGGAGAACTAATTGAAAATCCCCAATACATTGCTAATATCTTCAGTACGCAGTATAGATTGCCAAAATTGAGCTCACGGTAACTGGATGTGCATGAAAAGGGTAGGTGACAGGCGGGTTGGTGGCAACCTTAGAGTATATAATTGAAATAGAGGTAGTTGTTTTGCTATTCCACTGGCCCCATCATTAAAACGGGTCTGCGGGCGAATTCCTAGTGGCCAAGCACGTGGGTTTGTTCTTTGACCCCTCAAAGGCATTCGACACCATTGATCACAATCTTTTACTTGAGAAGCTGGCCAAATATGGCATTAGAGGTGTTTGTGCTGACCTAATCAGATCGTATCTGAAGGATAGAACACAAACAGTTTGTATCACTAAAGATGGAAAAAACTTTTATTCAGAGGCGGTTAAACTGGATCAGGGTGTACCGCAGGGTTCCATTTTAGGGCCGCTTCTTTTTATCATTTACGTCAATGATCTGCATGGATTTGATGGGGGCATGGTTTTCCAATATGCAGATGACACTTCTGTCTTGCTCGCGGGCCAGTCCACCGCATCCCTATCTGCTTGCGCCTCAAATGCAATAGCAGGCATGTCCCAGTGGTGTACTCAAAATTCCCTTAAATTAAATGTTAATAGGACCAAGTTTCTTGTCTTTTCAAAAACCAATAATAATACTGAATCCTTACTTGTCAAATTTGAAAACAAATCTGTGTCCACAGCTGATTCGGTGCAATTTCTTGGGGTAACCATGGATTCGAGCCTGAGTTGGGGGGGTCACATTAACACGCTGAACACAAGGTTGGTCAGTGTCTGTGGATTGATTCGCAGGGTGAGGGATGTAGTGTCTCTGAGGGGTTTACGTGTGTACTACTTTGCTCATGTGCAATCAATTATAAGTTATGAGATCTGCTTCTGGGGCTCGTCAAGGGATGCACCTAAAATATTTATAAGTCAGAAGAGGATTGTGCGTTGCATGCTGGGCAGGCATCCCAGAGCATCGTGCCGAGAGCTCTTCTCTGATTTTGATATAATGACAGCTCCTCTATATTTTCTCTCATTGGTCATGTTGGTGAAAAAAAAATCCCAATCTTTTTATGAGAAATTATAACTTGTATGCTGGAGGTATGGAAATAATCACTCGGGGTCGTGATGACCTTCGGATACCTCCTCATGGGTCATCATTCTATGAGAAGGGTCCACATTACATGGCCATTTATGCCTACCAGGGGCTGCCACCAGAAGTTAAGGACATCTCGTCCATTAAAGCATTTAGAAAAGCGGTCATTCGATTTGTTAAGTCTAATTGCTATTACTCTTTTAGACTGACAGAATAATTAAGTGAATCATCTTATTAGTCTTCTTATGTTTTAAATCTCTTGTAATTTCATGTGTAATTTTAAAATATTGTATATTAACTGTTGTATTCAGGAGCCTTACTATTTTGTTCCATCGTATCCTAAATTTTGAATTTTTACTGTTTTATTATTTTGTTTTTATATTGTTTATACTCAGGTATAGGTATAAGTCGACACTTTTTATTGTGTGGCTTTCACCTTCTTTTTCTCTTAGACGTTGCTTTGTCATATTGGTACATGACTTTGTTGGCAATAAAGGATAATAAATAAAATAAATAAATATTTGAGGAAACTTTGATAAATATTTTAGTTTAGTATTTTACAATGTAAGATACATACATCAATTTAAATATTATTATTAGGAAAATAATATGCTGATGAAAATATATAATACTTTTCTTCTATTTTGCATATTTTACCTGCCCAATTTTGACAAAACAAAATATATACATTACTCTTTTGCTTGTATCATTTGACAGGAGCTAAAACCCAAATAGAAAATACATTTCAGAACTTTAAGTATATATAAGTATTACATAGTTCTTATTTCACCTGTTATGTATCATAGTGATTCTAAATTAAATTGCTAAAATCAGTCTCTTTTTTAGAACTACATTGCACGGTTTGGGCATGGTTCAGCCAAACTGGCAAGACAGGCTCAGTCCAAAGAAAAGACTCTTGCTAAAATGGTTGCTCAAGGTTTGACCGAAAAAGTAGCCAGTGATAAAACTGTTACGTTCTACTTCCCGAGCTGTGGAACTATTCCACCGCCCGTTATTATGGTGCAAAATGTCAGCTTTAGGTAAGAAAATATTCTGTCTACAAAACTATTTCTATTGAAAAATTTTGCTATAGTCTATGTGTCAAAATAATAAACCCTAGCGGTTCATGAAAAACTTAAGAAATTTTGTATTTAAAGTCTTTTGATATCTTAAAATCATGTCTATAGGTAGGGGTCCAGTTGGTGGTCTAAGTGTAAGACCCGCTGAGGCCACTTGTTCTGATACTGATACTGATAAGTCGGGGTTAAAATATGGGCAAAAATCCTGTACAGGGTTTTTCCTTATGATTTGCCACCCCTTTAGAAACTATTTAAAGAGACACAGAAAAAATGTTCAAATAAACGTTTTAGGATTTTCCCTGAAAGCTTTAAACAAACTAGGCAAAAAAGCAAATGACTATCGGAAAACAAGAAAATGAAGACTTATACCCCTCACCTCCCCGGTACCCAAACATTTTCGAAAAAATGGAAGAAAAAATGTAAAATAAAAAAAGTAACATAAAACAAAATAAAAAAAAAAGTTAGAGAAACACGGTGTTCGGCGAAAAAATGGCGAAGGGGTTCAGCTACGAGGTCGAGGATGGCAAAGGTCGAGGAGAGAAGAGAAAAATTCTTCATGGAAAAAATCATTTTTTGAAAATAAAACGTTACAAAATGTTCGGAAAATTAATATACTTTTATTAATTTTCCAAACATTTTTTAACGTTTATTTTCAAAAAATGATTTTTACCATGAAGAATTTTTCTCTTCTCTCCTCGACCTTTGCCGTCCTCGACCTCGTAGCTGAACCCCTTCGCCATTTTTAAAACGAAATTAGAAGAAAATATAATAAAATAAAAACAAAAGATTGTTCGGAAAGTTAACAAAAGTTTTATAAAACGAAATAAGGAAAATAATTAATAAACAAAAATAAAAGTTACGACGAAAAACGAAAAAAAAAAAGTTGAAAAGAAGAAAAAAAACTTAAAAAGTGTTGAAACCGGGGGCAAGAGTTGAGAAAAAAAAGCTTAAAAAAAATAAAAACTCAATTCTTAATATCTCTCTCAGAAGTTTCACTTCAATTGTGTGCTTAAAATGGTGAGGCACATAATTTATTTTTTTAAATGGAATACCGTATATATTATTAGAGTTTTAAGATCTCCTTAGCCTCCGCTTTTCAGAAATATATAGTTTGCCTATATTTGGACTAGCCGTTTTTCAGTTATTTCACTTTAAGTAACTAAGTTTAATTAGCCGCGCATCTTGTAATGCGGGCAAATAATAATGAACAGCATCTTAACGTCAGAATTAAGGAGGGCTTGAAGGAAGGAGAGCAATCGACAACGGCAGAAATTCTGGCCATACTTTTGTAATAGTTCACAGACTCGTCATAGTTGGCGCTGCGATCACATGTGATACGTTTTTAACACGGTGTCTTATGGAGAATTTGTGATCTTTTGTTAAAAAAACTTGTGTTAATTGTGTTTTATTTCGTTTGTGTGACTGACTATGAGTTCGGACAAAGTTAATATAAGCAGAAGTTGTTTCATACTTTGCATCATAAAATAAGACGTAATTCTGAGAATACAGTTAATTGCTTTTATTTCATATCTCAAGAAAATTATGATAAATTGTGTATCATATTCATCAATATCCTCCCTCTGTATGCTTGTGAATAATACAGCAATAATTGCTGATAATTGTTCTCAGACATTAATTATTATAAATAATAAAATGGTTTGCTCCCTGAAAATACTCTTATAGGTTAGAGGTAACCTAAAATAAAACTGCATATAAACATTTTACCCTAGTTTCTTGTTCAAAAAATACAAATGATGGAAAATAGAGTGAATTGCTATTTTTTTTACACAAACGCCAAAAAATTGTCTATAGAACTAAAATCGTTATTTTAAGCGAAATTATTAACAGATTCTAAAAAGTATTGAAAAACATCTGATGAAAAAAATGAACTACTTTATGTTACAACCTCTAAAAAAGTGAAAGGGCAAGGAGCGAAAGGAGCAAAATCGCTAAAGATTTATGCTTACAATTTTTACAGATCTTGGCTGCACATTCCAAACAGATAGGCTTGACACCTTTTACCCAGTGCGGTCATCGAGACCGCACTACGATGGTTAAGGCACAGCTTATACAATAAAGCTGTGGTTAAGGGTTAAATAACATAAAAAAACAAATTTCCAATAAAGAAAAAAAATTGAACAAGTCTGCTAGTACTCGAGACACTGATGTGTAAACATCCCGTATCGACATCATCGACATGAAAATCTAATGCCACCTTAGGCCACGTGACGCCTGAATATAGGCAACCACTTATTTGGAATTGATTGCCTGGCGTTAGAAAGAACACGTTTTACACTAACGGTTACAGACAGCCTGCAAAACACATTCCCGTCACAGGTACCGCCTGACGTGCGTTACATTTGTAATGTTTACATTAGAATGTCTAATATTACACTTCACGCATAGCACTCCACTCGCTTCGCTCGCTACAGGGGCGCAACGAACACAAACTAACCAAAACTAACCCAATGCATGCCCAAATTTAAGAAAAAAAACATTACAAAAATATAACCTCAAGAAAATAAAAAATAGAATTAAAACTAACCGTCAAAATTAACGCGAGCGAAGCCGCGGGTAAAACCTAAAAGTGTCCTATGTTCTTTACTATACTCTTGGAAATATCTGTACAAAATTTCATAATGATCGGAACAGTTTATGCGTGAAAGCGTAAGAAACAAACAAACAAACACATTCGCATTTATAATATTAGTTAGGATTCTTTAATAATACTTACTGGCAACTTCGGAGTGGATTAATTCACTGCACAAATTCGACACGAAAATCTACACAGCTTATTCACTACCAGCTACTCATCTTGGGCCGACATCCTTTGATTTGGGAGAGTAAATAACCAAATTTTGCAAATTTTAGAAGAGGACTATAACTCAATATTGTTTTAAACGTCTGGGCATGTGAATAATACTTTTGACAGTTCGTTTAATTAAAAATAATAATATGCTTTTTATCGTCTAAAATCCGTTTAAAATCTATTTTAAATGGCAAAATTGTATAAAAATCCGAAAATTCGGACTTTTCTAGGACGATAGCCGTGGCTTCGGACGAATTTGTCGTGGATTTTGAAGCGAAAATTCATTTTAAATTCAACCGTCCATTAAAAAACCAAACTTTGCAAATTTTAGAAGAGGGCCATGACTGAATATTGTTTTAAAAGTCTGGGCATCTGAATAATACTTTTGACGGTCCGTTTAATTTAAAATATGCTTTTTATCGTCTAAAGTCCGTTTAAAACCGATTTTAAAAATCAAAATTGTATACAAATCCTTCACGGCCGTCCTGGATTAGCTTGCTCCTCAATGCGCACGGATTATAATGTCACAATCGGTTTAAACATTCCGTCCCCCGATATCCGACGATACGATGATCCGACGGAGCTCCTATTGGTCAGAATTTTTTGGCACCAATTATTATCCGATTATTTTTAAAATCATCCGATGTCGTATGGAGTTAAAATTATTTTAACTTTTGTCCGATATCGTGTGTTTCTTAACCTCACTTTTTATTTGTTTTGTTTACTTATATAATGTGTTATTTGTATCCCATCTGCGTCTGCTACTACATATTAAAAAATCAATCAAAGTAAAAGATCCTGGGTTCCGAATACTTATAAAAATCGAGCACAGCAAAATGCTTAACATAATTTATAAATGGAAATGAGACTGTAATCCATTAGGACAGATGTTTGTATTATTTGAGGATTGGTAGGGAGAATGTCAAAATCTACAAATGTTATTAATATGTTAATTAATATTAACCCGGACCACTATGTGCATGAATCGATTTTTGCTGGCGAGAGATTAGCCATTGTATACGGATTATATAAACAATGAATTTGCACTTATATTAAGGTAAAATTTCAGTTTAGTACGAAGGCATGGGCGTAGACAGGGAGGGGCCAGGGGGGACCGTGGCCCCCTGGGAAGTTAACCGACTCATGACTTTTGTGTAAAAATTGGGCGTGGCCCCCCAAAATTTGCCACTACTGCGGCCTTGTCTACGGCTCGCCCCCCCTGAGAAAAAATCATGTCTACGCCCATGTACGAAGGACAAGATCATGGTACATTTGTCGGTTAAAACTTATCTTTGGGTCCCTCTAACTGTGTGTTGAATATGAAAGTTCTGGGAATTCTTCCTGTGTCTCATTCAAAATTATTACTTCAGGTTAGTTTATAAAAGAATACGCAGAATGTCAAATTACCTGTTAAATTCGGATACGAAAATTTTGTCAATCCAACCAATAGGAAGACAAATATTTTAATCAATAGAAACACTGTTGGATCATCGTATCGTCGGATATCGGACGCATGAGAATCCACCTTAAGATGTTTACATATCAAGAAGTAAAAAATTCTACTGTGCATAAGAAACCATGTATTTCTCGTATCACATAAGGCACAGAGATCTTAAGCTCATTTACCGTCAACAAACTTGGACCAAAACAATAACATTGCGTTTGTTTTCCTTGCCTCTAGCCCTTCTTAGTCAGAATAAATGTTCGCTGTCATACAATCTTTTGTTTTCTTTGGTGATCCATGGCTGTTGCAAGCGGTGCGGCTAATTAATAATAATAATAATAATAATAAACATTCTTTATTGCCAACAAAATCACAAGGGGTGACAAAGCAACGTCAGACAAGGTGATAGAAACTATCATTAAGTATAAATTCCTACAAATTACAATTATCATGCTGTTTGAACTTAAGAAAATGCAAATATAAGTTATGTTATGAAAAATAAATGTAACATTACAATCAGTAAAACTGTAATATCTAATGATGATAATTGTCTATGAAATTAAAATTATTAAAGCTGATGTAGGATGTAGATTAAAATTATAAAGCTTAGAAGGTTAAAAAAAATATATCATATAAATATTATAAAACTTATAAAGATAAAGGTAAAATTGGACACAACAGATTAAAAAAGTTAACACTATACTACCAAAGTTTAAAACATATACTAAAAGTTAAAACAAGTCTGGGTTAGGACAGAAAATTAAAAGAATAAAAACATCTAGTTTTAGCATACAACACAACAGATTTTCTAAAAAGATTTACACCAGTGATACACTTGATATCATCGGGTAGTGACCGGTATGCTTTTATGGCCATGTAATATGGACCCCTCTCATAAAATGCCGACACATGAGTAGGTATTGCCAGTTCAGACCTGCTGCGTGTAGCAATATGCATGTCATTGCTATAGTTTTCAAAATTATGGAGGAAAAAAGTCGGATTTCGTTTAATTAAAGTAACCAACGATATGAAAAATAGAGATGGAACTGTCATAATATCTAAATTCTGAAAATGAGGTCTACATGATTCTCTAGGACCGAGACCCAGAATGCAGCGGATTATTCTCTTTTGTGCCGTGAAAATATTTGAAGCATCACTTGCCGATCCCCAGAAAGCAATCCCATAAGCCATTATAGACTGTACATAGCCAAAATAATATAAGCGAATGCAAGCCACAGAGATGCTATGTCTTAGTCGCCTTATGACTGCACATGCACTGCAAAGTTTTGCCTGCAGTCCTTTTATGTGGGCTGTCCAGCTAAGACAGGAATCTAGTTCCACCCCTAAGAATTTAAGGGAATCAACTGTAGGAATTGACCTATGGTTGAGCCTTACCAATAGAGAATTTTGGAGGACCCCCAGTTTTGAAAAGCTTATTAGTCCTGTCTTATCAACATTCAGCTGGAGAAAATTATCATGACACCATTCCAACATGTCATTTGCCACTTCACCACATTGTATGGATAATTCTGTGTCGGATTTGCTCGCACACAATACAGATGTATCATCTGCATATTGGCACACTATCCCAGTCTCAGACCCTATCTGTAAGTCATTAACATACAAAAGAAAAAGCAGAGGCCCAAGTATGGATCCCTGAGGCACTCCCTGTAATAAATCAGTTTCTTGTGAAAAGTATGATTTACCTTTGTTTGATATTGATACCATCTGTGTTCTGTCCCGTAGGTATGACTCCAACAGGGCGCCACAAACACCACGTAGACCATAGCTCTGACACTTATTAATTAGGCGTTGGTGATTTAGTGTGTCAAAAGCTTTTGACAAGTCAAAATATAATCCAGTCACCTGCAGATTTTTGTCAACATTATCGAAGATATATTTTAAGGTGGTAAATATTGCATGCTCTGTGGAACTTGATTGTCTGAATCCAAATTGATGTTTCTTTAATATATTATGCTTGTTTAGAAAATTTATTAACCGGATATATAATGCCTTCTCAAAAACCTTTGACACAGATGGTAACAAAGATATTGGCCTATAGTTCATACAATCCTGCCTATTACCCTTTTTGTAAATGGGAGTAATTTTCGCTCTTTTTAGTCTATTAGGAAAGATACCAGATACAAAACTTTCATTAATTATATGGCATAGAGGAGTGCAGACAGGTTCAGCCACAGACCTCAAAACAGTTACAGGCAGTTCGTCTGGTCCCGCTGAATATTTGTTCAGCAAGTTTAAAAATAATCTTACAGATTAGACTAAGTTATTTAAAGTGAAATAACTGAAAAACGGCTAGTCCAAATATAGAAAAACTATATATTTTTGAAAAGCGAAAGCTAAGGAGATCTTAAAACTATAATAATTTATAGGGCATGAATTATTTAAAAAATAACGAAAATTTCTAATTTTCTTGTTTTCCGATAGTCATTTGTTTTTTGCTTAACTTTTAAATCTTCAGGAATAATCCTGAATTATTTAAAAATGTTTTCTGTACCTCTTTAAATACAGTTTCTAAAGGGATGGCAAATTATAAGGAAAAACCCTGTACATTCAGTAAAATGCCAGAAACATTAGTTCATGGCAAATGTGACCTTGATGATATCAGATTTGTTCTTAAGGAATAAATTTGAAACCTTTAGACGAAGCTTTAGACACCGTGGGGTACCAGAAGACTCAGATTTAAGACAGAAATGGTCAATAAAAACTATTGAAAAGTTTTTTAAAAGTGATTATGTGGAACTCTCTGTCTGTGATAGAATTGATGTCATTACATTCACTAGAAATTTAATCTCATTACACAAATAATGACTTTGTTGAGAAACAAATAATATAATTTTAAAATATTATCAATAAATATAAATCTGGGACACATTGTATAGGCTAGTTTAATTTAATTTAGAACATTTTGCATTTTGAACGAAGCAAATTCATTATTTATCGAAAATCGAATAATAAAGAAATTTGAAACATTGCATTTTCAAAAAAGTTTATTATTGGGCAGTTTGTTTAAAGTTACGTCGTTTTGCATTTGGAACGAAGTGAAACTTTTAAACAAGAATTATTTTTTTGTCGAAAATCAAAAATTTCCATTTATCAACTAAAATTCGAAAGACGCAATATTTTTGGCTGTTAATTTGGGTTAGGTTTTGTGCATTTTGAATGCTTCTTTACATTTGAACATTTGGCATATGATCCTTTTCTGTTCCACAAAGGTTCAATTTAAATTCATCAACAATTGTCTCCAAGCATCATATTTCAGCAGTCAGGTGCTGAAAGTATGTAAAATGCCAATTCATTTTTGGTTTTAAGTAAGGTGGTTTTGGTGGAACTACTTTTAACAAGTTTAATGCTATTTTTGGATTTACATTACGTATTGTCAATATATTACATAATTCACCATTAAATTCTTCAATTTCGTTTTAGGTATAACGATAGTTCTCCATACATCTACAAAAATTTAGAATTTGGTATTGACTTGGATACAAGATTGGCTTTAGTAGGTCCTAATGGTGCTGGTAAAAGTACGTTGCTGAAACTACTTTACGGAGATGTAAGTAACATATTTAGTATACATTTGAGAGATTATTGTCAAGTCGCTGGCTAAGCCTTGAAATAAACCACATATCTGCGAAGTGATATTGTTTATTTTGATATAGTCAACCTGCAATTCTGCACCCTTAATGTTAAGTTTTAAAATAATCTAGTAAGATGTATAATTTCCTGCTTGGCTAAAGTTAAAAAGAATATAGGCAGCGATTTCAGGCAGATAGAATGAATTTTTTGCCACAAGTAATTTAGGAGCAGCAATTGCCTGGCAGTCCGTCATTATTCTTGGTGAATGTGTGGATCGAACTTGAGTCCATAAAATAGATTTCTTTTTAAATGTTATTGGCATTAGTTTCATGACAAGTTGCGAGCCCAAACGTTCAGTGGGCAATTCAAACTTCTTAGAACAACATTAATTAACAGTGAACATTATTATTAATCTTTGAAACAAATTGTCTGCTGGTCTGGATGAAATACCCGTGCGATTCCGCGGGGATCTGATGGATATTGTGTATGAGCGTTTTATTAAGGGAATAATTTCAGCAAAACTGGTTACCATATTTAATAAAGCTAACAAACTCATTCCTTACTAATTTTATACTTTTGTCATGTCCTAAGTGTCGAAAGTTTTTGAGAGAGCAGCTTATGGCTTTTCTAAACCAGCACAATACTTTAGCCAAATAACAATATGAATCAGATTGTTCAACTAAACTACTGGGCATAAAATAGTTAGGGTGTAATAGGAAACCTCTGAATATTTGCAGAAATGTTCAAAGCAAATTTATCTTTTTCCTCGGTAAAATAACCTTTGCCAAAACACAAAAAAATCAGATATTTTCTTTTGTTCTGAATATAGCAGTTTTTTCGAAAATGTCGACATTTTTATACAAGTGAAGTCGTTCTAAACATACATTTGCTACTAATTTTCGAAGCTAACAAATTTTGCAAAAATTCTATGGCTTCATTTCTGACTATATAATATTATTTCTTATTCGAATATGTAGTCATATAAATGTGCTTCATTGTAGTAGCAGCTTGTGACATTTCTGTTATTAGAGTGAAACGTGAAACTTTTTAAGAGTTTACAGAAGAGGGAGTGTGCTTCATTACCATAATAATTATTATTATTGGTAAAGATAACAGGCAAACTCAGTTTTAATCACCTGCTGTTGATGCTAAAATGATTAGCGAAACGCACGTCGAGTGCATAAATTATGTTTCACTATTGTGGATAAAACTGTGTTGTGGCAATTAATGCAGCTTAAATTTAGAAAAATCTTGAATGAATAGTCCAATTAATGTAGTTTCCTGTTATTTTTTAGCTTTTTCCAACTGAAGGTATGATAAGGAAAAATTCTCACTTGAGGATTGCAAGGTATCATCAACATTTACATGAGTTATTGGATTTGGACTTATCACCTCTAGAATATATGATGTCGAGCTTCCCAGATATTAAAGAGAAAGAGGAAATGAGGAAAATTATTGGACGATATGGCTTGACTGGTAGACAACAGGTGAGATCTAGCTTAATACCTTTAATTATCATTTGGCCGATTCCGATGATCGTGGGAAACATTGTTGTATAAGTTTGAGGTTTACAGCAATAAAAACCTAAAATGGACAATGATAAACTATATATAACATTACAAGAACTTTGCTAATTCAGGATATGAAATAATAAAGCCCTGTGTAAAACACATATTGAGACATTTAAAATATATACCGGAATTCCTCATATAACGAACGCTGAAAACTGCATTTTTAAAAGTCTTCATTTTCTTGGTATCTGAAATCAAGTGTAGCAAAAAATATAGGCTATCTACTTCGACTGTCCAGTAAAATGTATATTGAAAAAAAACACAGAATTAGAATAGCTTGAAGAATACACTTTCAAAACTTCTCTTAACACTGATGCTTCCCCAGGAAAGTTGAAAATCGAAAGGTAAATCTTCAAAAATAACAGACAGTATGGACTTTGCCTTTGACAACATGCTTCTTGTAAAACTTGAAATATTGGAATTGCATTTGTTTATGTTATGAATATTGAAAGTATTGTTCATAAGAGCAGAAAATGTTAAACATCTCTGATATGTGTCATATTCGGTAATGGGCTGGTAAATTACGTCACCTGAGGCAGAACTAAAAAAAAAGGAAGGGGAGCTCATTCTCTTTACATTTATACATTTTCAGTTTATGATTAAGCATTAATTAAACGTTACAGGTGCACTTTTTATTTATAATTCTGTTTATATTATCTTCAGGTTTGTCCTATTCGACAGCTATCTGACGGACAGAGATGCCGGGTGGTATTTGCGTGGTTAGCTTGGCAAGCTCCCCATTTATTGCTGCTTGATGAACCTACCAATCACTTGGACATGGAAACCATCGATGCTTTGGCGGAAGCAGTTAACGATTTCGAAGGAGGACTAGTTCTTGTTAGCCACGATTTTAGACTTATTAGTCAGGTATGAATGTCTATTTTATATAAGATTACCTATGACCAAGCTAAAAACTGTTTAAATTATTGAAGCTTCGCCATTCTATTAGTTTAGCTCTAGCTTTTAGTCTTCCATATCAAAACAACCTCAAACAAGGTCACGGCGTATTCTCAGCTCTATGTATACCAAACCTCGTATAGTAAAATCTCTGAAAGAAGATCAATGGCATTACTATCAATTGCTAATATTTTGGTTTATGTGGGAAATTATACCTCTACAACGTATTAATTTATTAATATTTGTATATATACTTTTTCTCAAGAACTAATGGTGCTCAAGTGTTCCCTAAAATTACACAGTTGGTTTAAAAATATATATATACTTAAAGAAATCGTGTTTTTAAATATATTTAATTTATATTTAATTACTTTTTAATAGCTTTTATTAGCGGCGGAAGGTCGACGACCAAGGTAAGTTCGACCTGTAAGAAATGTAGGAAATTCCACCTGTCGGTTTCATGTACTGTTCTTTGGAAAATATCTTCGAAA
>MU192149.1:0-15880 GCA_016904865.1 Pissodes strobi
CCAATACAAAACAATCGTGAAAAATTGTGAGATACTCATAAACCATACATATATAGTGATTATCAGTACGCCACTGCACATCAAAACATTTAGGTAATTTTTTTTTACTGAACATAAACCAGCTTCTCGTAAGGTATAATAATCACTTACAAAGTTTGCACGATACATAGTGTGGTCTAACTACCAAAAAGTTAAAAAAACAAGGTTTTACAAAAAATATGTATCTCTTAAAATATAGCAGATATCAAAAATTTGACAGAGAGCTTTCTTTGTTATGCACCAGTGATTAAAAATTGATGTACAGTCCCAGATAAACCCACACCAGATGCAAAAGATCGGCAAATTTCTCGCCAGCCAACATTAACCTTGACGAGGCGGTTATACGCGGCCTGCACCAAATAATCTGGGTATAATTATAGAATTGTTCTTCATAATTAAAATAGTTGGTCTGCACCAATTAAATGAAAACGTGTTTTGTTGGTGGAATGGTGCAGGAAAAATAAAAAATTGCAAAAGCCATTCACTTTCTTTTTTCCCAACAGGCAGTCATGGAAATCTTGTGTTATTATGGCTGCTCTGACTTGTTTACAGAAAATCCCTTAATACGCTTTAATGTATAAAGATTTAAGGTTATTTTAATATTGAAAATGTTTCTATTATCCTAATATAAGGTCTCAAATAGTGAAAAAGTCCATGCTACATTTACCACATGACGTCATACGCGTGTTAGTTTGTTTATTTAAACTTAAATTTGATCATAAGGTATCGGAATCGGTTCAAATGACTAAAATAAATTGGAACTAACTGAAACTAACCGAAAGTTGATTGAAGAACGACTAACCAAAACTAAGCAAAAGTAACCAAAAGCACCAAAACGGGCTAAAACGTATCGGAACAGGTTACAAACATTAAAATAAGTTAAAACTTACCAAAACGAGCCAAATTTTAAGGACTAACCAAAACTAACCAAAAACATTAAATTTGATTAAAACAAATCGGAACTGATTCAAACGACTAATATAAATTGGAACTAGCTAAAAGTAACCGAAAGTTGATTGAATAGCTAACAAAAAGCAAATAAAAGCACCAAAACGGTCTAAATTGTATCGGAACAGATTCAAAATATTAAAGTAAGTTAAAACTAACCCAAATTAACCGAATATTGGCGACTAACTAAACTACCCAAAAACCGTAAAATTGGTAATAATGTATCGGAACGGGTTCAAATGACTAAAATAATTTAAAATTAACTGAATCAACCGAAAATTGATCGAACGACTAACCAAAACTAACCAAAAGTATCCAAAAGCACCAAAAATACGCTAAAACGTATCGGCACTGATTAAAATTATTAGATTAAGATGAATTTAACCGAAGTCTGGCGACTGACTTAAATTGACCAAAAACATTTAAACTGGTTATAACGTATCGCAACCGGTTCAAATGACGAAAATAAATAAGAGCTAACTAAAAGTAACCGAAAATTGATTGAATGACTAACCAAAGCTAACCAAAAAAACTAAAATTGATAATAACGTATAGGAGCCGGTTCAAATGACTAAAATAAATTGAAACTAACTGAAATTAACCGAAAGTTGGTTAAACGACTAACCAAAAGTAAACAAAAGCACCAAAAAGGGCTAATTTTCAGTTAGCTTTAATTTATTTCAGTCATTTGAACTAGTTCCGATACTTTATACTCAATTTTAGTTAGTTTTTGGTTTTGGTATTAGTTTTAACTTACTTCCTTAGTTTTAATCTATTTCGATACGTTTTAGCCCGTTTTGGTTCTTTTAGTTACTTTTAGTTAGTCATTCAATCAACATTCGGTTACTTCCAGCCAGTTCCAATTTATTTTAGTCAATTGAATAGGTTCCGATACGTTATAACCAATATAAACGTATTTGGTTAATTTTAGTTAATCGCCAAAATTCGGTTAATTTGGGTTGGTTTGGGTTGGTTACTTATTTTAATACCTTTAATCAGTTCCGATAGGTTTAGCCCTTTTTGGTGTTTATGGTTACTTTTGATTAGTTTTGGTTAGTTATTCAATCAGTTTTCGGTTAGTTTTAGTCAGCTTCAATTTATTTCAGTCATTTCAACCGGATCCAATACGTCATAACCAATTTTAATGTTTTTGTTAATTTTAGTTAGTCGCCAAAATTCGGTTATTTAAAGTTAGTTTCAACTTACCTTAATATTTTTAATATGTTCCGATATGTGTTAGCCGTTTCTGATGGTTTTGGTTAATCTTGTTTAGTCGTTCAATCAACTGTCAGTTAATTTTAATTTATTTTAATCATTTTAACCAGTTCCGATACGTTATAAACAATTTTAGTGTTTTTAGTTATTTTTGGTTATTCATCGAAATTCGGTTAATTTGGGTTAGTTTTAATACTTTTAATCTATTTCGATACGTTTTAGCCCCATTTGATGCTTTTACTTACTTTTGGTTAGTCGTTCAATCAACTTTAGGTAAAATTCAGTTAGTTCCAATTTATTTTAGTCATTTGAACCGGTACTGAGACGCTATAAGCATTTTTAATGTTTTTGGTTAGTTTCGGTTAGTCACCAAAATTCGGTTAATTTGGGTTAGTTTGAAATTACTTCAATATTTTAAATCTATTTCGATGCGTTTTAGCCCGTTTTGGTGCTTTTGGTTAGTCGTTAAATCAACTTTCGGTAAAGTTCAGTAAGTTTAATATATTTTATTTAGTCATTTGAACCGGTTCCGGTACCTTATAAGCGTTTGTTGTGTTTGGTTAGTTTTGGTTAGTCGCCAAAATTCTGTTTATTTAGGTTAGTTTTAACTTTACATTTGTAATCTAATCTGATAAGTTTTAGCCCGTTTTGGTGCTTTTAGTTACCTTTGGTTAGTTTTGGTTAGTCATTCAATCAACTTTCTGTTACTTTCAGTTAGTTCCAAATTATTTTAGTCACTTGAACCGGTTCCGATACGTTATAATCAAATTTAATGTTTGTGGTTTGTTTTCGTTAGTCGCCAAAATTCGGCTGGTTTTGGTTAATTTTAACTTACTTTAATTTTTGTAACCTGTTCCGATAGGTTTTAGTCCGTTTTAGCGCTTCTGGTTAGTTGTCTAATCAACTTTCGGTTAGTTTCAGTTAGTTCCAATTTATTTTAGTTATTTCAACCGGTTCCGCAACGTTATAATCAATTTTAATGTTTTCAGTTAGTTTTGGTTAGTCGCCAAAATTCGGTTTGTTTTGATTAATTTTAACTTACTTCAATTTTTGTAACCTGTTCCGATACGTTTTAGCCCGTTTTGGTGCTTTTGGTTAGTCGTTCAATAAACTGTCGGTTAGTTTCAATTAGTTCCAATTGATTTTAGTCATTTAAACCGATTCCGATACGTTATAATCAAATTTAGGTTTAAATAAACAAACTAACACGATCTCTCACGCGTATGACGTCATGAATGTGGCAAATGTAGCATGCACTTTTTCACGATTTGAGGCCCTATACTAGGAAAACAGAAACATTTTCAATGTTAAAATGCATTTTTAGATTGTCAGACATGCAGAATTGATAGGTTAAAACAATAGTTCCCATATCATAATAATAAAAAATTTTCCCATATGTGGCCAATATTCTGGCGGACACTGTATAACATTAGTTGGATTTAAAAAAATTTACCTATAACAATTGTATCTGCAAGTTTTCAGATTTAATTGAATTTCGTGCTCATTCGGTTTTAGAATATGATTTTGGAAAGAAGTGTGCTGGAATGTGCATTAAACAACATTTATACATACCTTTCAGGATCGCGGGGTAATTTAAATAATGATTTTTCGCCACCGCTTCTAGTAGAACAATTCAAATAAAGGTACTTATTACCAGGCATTTTTAACAAAAATAAAATAAAGATCCATTATTTTTCGTAACGCTCTCGGACTAAACAAAAAGACTCGCGTGGCTCGCATTTAGAACCACACTAGAGCTTGCCCTGACTATTTCTTGGGACGGCTGGCCATCCCAAGGAGGCGGAGCTTTAAACAAATTCTTGTTTCATGCGTTAGGTGGGAGGTTTCGCATCTGGTATGGGTTTATCTCGAGGTTTATCTGGGGTACAGTGACAAAATTTAAAAAAATTATTATGAAAGTTACATGCTATTGAAATTGGAGCAAAAATCATCGCCTCCTTTGACACCCTGTATATAAAAATTTTTGACAGCTTAAAAAAATCTAACATTGAAAATTTTCTCTTAAGGAACAAATATATTCCCCATTACAAACCAGATATCGATATCATGTCTGGTTAAGAACATATTTAGTTTTAAATTTAGGCGAAATTTTTGTTGCTCGAAAGCAAATAGCCAGCAGTTTAGTTAAAAACGGTAACAAATCATATTTCTAAAACTAATATTGTTTTTCGAGAAAACGGGTCTCATTTTCGAATTTAGCAGATTCGAAAGTATGAATAAAGTATAGCTGAGAGCAGTTTGATTACGGGAAGTGATGCCCCCGCCATTTCCCCCCCCCCCCTTCACTCGAGATCCGGGCAACGAGCCACGGAATGTGGCCGCCCATCAAATCCCATCGTCCTTCTCCTGGAGAACACAAAGTACAAAGTCTGGAGCTGATCACTGGGGAGTGACCCAACAAACCCATTCTTACCCCTGTCAGACTAGGGACCACCAAAGGAATTAGTCTGAGGCCGTTGCTTTCAGTCAAATCGGCCCTAGATGGTAAATGCAACTTGTAGAAGAACTAAGTCGAATCTCAGCGAGGGGCGAATTCACCGTCCTCCTGGATCTTTTTCTAACCATCAATCCTGACCAGTACACAATTGCGGTTCGTCCGCCATTAGGTACTTCCGACCACAAACCACACACTTTACGGTTTGTGAATCGTCACTTCTACTGAAGGATCGACCATTGCCTCGCAAAATCTGGCATTACAATTCTGCAAGCTGGGATGATCTAAGGGAGTTCTACTTAGATTTTCCTTGGCTCGACGTCTACTTTGGCACTGATGACCCGTCCGTCTAATGCGAAGAGATCACGCAAGTAATCTCCTCAGGAATGGAAGCAGGAAGCATACATCCCAAATTCCATCAAGTTACCGTCAAAAGGAAAGCCCTGGTTCGGCAGAAGATGCGAAAGAGCTGTAGGTAGGAAACAGCAAGCCTACAAGTACTCTCTCTTCTTAAGGTGCCCTATTCATTTACTGAATGTTGGCGACAATTCTGGCATACTCGCTTCGATCTTGTGCGGCTCTATAAAGGCATCGAGGTTTGTCCAGTCTCTTATGTTCTTAAGCCACGAGTATTTCTTTCTCGCGATGCCTCTTTTTCCCTCGATCTTCCCCCCCATAATCAGTTTCAGAAATTGGTACTTGGAATTCCTGAATATAGGGCCCAGGCAGGCTGATTTTCTTCGTTTCACTATTTCCAGCAGTTCTCTTTCTCTTCCCATTCACTTTCATACCTCCGCGTTGGTTATATGGTCTGTTCACGGAATTTTAAGGATTCTCCTGAACACCCACGTTTCGAAGGCCTCGAGACGGTTCATGACGTAAACTTTTATCCCATCTTCTACATCTCTCAAGGCACTTTAAAAGATTGACTCAGACTAAAGGTTGAATAGCAGGGGGGACAAAACACAACCCTGTCTTACACCTTTATCTGCTGGGAAGTTCTAGGTAGTTTCATTTTCCACTTTCACCGATGCTGTTTGATTTATGTAGAGGTTCTTGATGAATATTAAATCGTTCTGATCTATCATTCTGCCTTGGAGCAGCTTTATTAGCTCTGTATGTTTGACACAGTCAAACGCCTCCTGATAGTATATGAAGCACAGGAAAACGTCTTTTTGCTGGTCTCTGCATTTTTGAAGTAATACTGTTAAGCTGAAGAGTGCTTCTCGTGTGCCGAAGCCTTGCCCCCATCCAAACTGTGTTGGACCAATCTCTTTCACATCTGTTGCAGATCATTCTATGTATTATCTTCAAGAAGAGTTTTAGGACTTTAATGTCCGTATTTGAGATCCGCCGGTATCTCCACCAATAAGGCATCTATATTTTCGTCGTTCAGCAGTTTTATTATCTCTATGTATCCGTCATCTGGTCCTGCTGCTTTTCGTTGCTTACTTTGTTTGATTGCCTTTAGAACTTCTGATTTAAGTATTTTTGGGGAAGGTTCGCCTTTGTAGTCGTCCGCAAAGATTCGCTGATTATTCTCTGAGTATAGGTTTTCCAGTGCTGCAGAAGTTTCTTGGGATCCAGGATGATGTTATTGCTATTGTCCTCTATACTGTTGCTCAGGTTACAAGATTTTATACGACCTGTTACTTCTTTTACTAATTTATGTGTGTTGAAGTGGTCATGCTTCTCTTCCACTTCCTCAATTTGTGTACATCTATCTTGTAACCACTACAACATATTTTTTGGTCCATTCTTTGATACTCGATCTCGTCTTTGTTTCCAAATAATCTTCTTTATCCATAAGCGACAATACTTCTTTTTCTTGTTACTTGTCGGGTCAGTTTCATTGTTTGTGACCGTTACGATGGCATTTTTGCAGTTGTTCCAGGTGTCTTCTACAATTGATGTTCGTTGGTTCACGGGCATGATTTCAGTGATTGCCTCGTTTATTTTCTCTTTGACTTTCTTCTGTCAAGTATCTTCGCCTAACTTTCTTTAATTTTATTTTTAGTTTTCCCACTACAGGATTGTGATCAGACCCGATATCGGGCCCAGGTTAGGTTCTAACTCCATTCAGTCCATTTCTATATCTTTGGCTGATCAATATAAAGTCAATTTGATTTCTTACGAGGTGCTCATCCGAGTGTTGTGGGGACTGCCAGGTGTAGAGTCTTCTTGGTGGCAATTGGAACCATGTGTTTGTAGTAACTAGGTTTTCTTCTTGGCAGAATTGGATCAGTATATCTCCTCTATTGTTTCGTTCTCCCAAGCCAAAATCACTCACTACGTTCTCGACACGACCTTGTCCAACCTTTGCGTTGAAGTCTCTCATGATTATGAGACCTTCGTTTTTCTTGACCAATCTCATTAGCTCTCTTATCTCTTTGTCCAACTGTGTCACTTCTCTGTCAGTTTGTCCAGCGTCCACTGGATCTGCTTGGAACTGGATAAGCGCTGTCCTATCCAAAGATGCTACAAAGTTCTTCACTGCCTTGTTGGTATGCCTGTTGACTAGGAAGCCTACTCCATTATAATGGTGTGGTAGGTAGTACTGGCAACCGAAAATCGCAATTATTTTGTCGAAGCGAGAAACGAATGCAAACGTGTGATCGACGAAACTAACGACAAACACAATCAAAGCATCAGGAATAAACATTTGCAATGCCTCTCCAGGAATTTCTGGTCGGTAGCAAAGGCATAAAGTAATAACTTTACAAAAACGTCTCTCCCACCATTGACAGACGAATATGGCGTCACGGCGACTACGGCCAAGGAAAAAGCAAACATGCTCGCCAAAATGTTTTTATCGCACTCTACCTTAGGCGTCCCCCAAGGCTAGGCTCTCCCCACCATATCAAACATCAACACTATCATGGCAGAAGTCAAGTTTCATCATCGGGATATTCGTAAAATCTATAAAGAACTAGATACGCAAAAGGCATCAGGACCGGACGAAATATCGGCCATCGTGTTAAAGAACTGGGCCGACGAACTAACACTCAATTTTTCCAGACTTTTTTTCTGTCTTACAGAAAAGGGATTTACCCATCTTCTTGGAAAGTCGCTCGAGTGCAACCTGTTTCAAAAAAAGGCACGAAATCCACGCACTCAAACTATCGCCTAATTGCCTTGCTTCACAAAATCTCACCATTCATATATGGAGTAGGGCAAATGAGAACTATGGAGAGTCTCGAGCGATTGCGTTGGATAGTTCGAAGGCATTCGACAGAGTTTGGCACGACGGATTGTTCAACAAACTACCGTCCTTTGGACTGCTAGCCTCTTTCTGCAGCTGGCGTGCCAGTTTCCTTAAGAACCGATCTCTGCATGTTGCAGTTGATGGACACATCTCAGACACATTCACCATTAACGCGGGCGTGCCTCAGGACGCAATACTTTCACCAACTCTGTTCCTCATCTATATTCATGACCTGCTGACCGAAACGAATAATCCTGTTTACAGTTTTGCAGATGACAGTACCCTTGTGTCCCAATTTAGATCAGAAAAACCTTTGCCAGCGACTGAGACTTATCACCGCAGACAGGAGTAGATGACAGCAATTAGTCAGACTGCAGGAAGTTCAAACTTGGGGCGACAGAAAGTTGGTCCATTTCAATACAGCAAAGCCCCATAGGCAGCCATCTTTATCAAGAGGGCCAATATGGCAGGCCCTGACTTCATTATGGCAGGATCGACCATTCCTCCATCCTCGTCAATCGGACTACTAGGTGTAAGACTGGGTGTCTCTTCTTCTTCTTCTTCAGGTACCTATCCGTTTCGGATGTTGGCAATTATAACTTTGTGTGTAACAAACAGCTCGAAACAGTTCTACTGAGCTTTTTCCAAACCAAGTCCGTAGGTTCCGTAACCATGATGTTCTTCTTCTTCCGGGCCCTCTTTTACCCAGTACCTTATTTCTCATTACATGCCCCAGATATTCTAGTTTTCTTTTTTTAATGGTGTACATGACTTCTAGATCTTTTTTCATTCTTCTTAGCACTTCTATGTTTGTAATGTGAGCAATCCATGGTATTCTGAGCATTCTCCTATACAGCCATATCTCAAATGCTTCCAGATTTTTAGTGGTGGCTTCTGTGAGTGTCTAGGATTCTACGTCATACAATAAAACAGAAAAGACATAGCACCTTAGGTGCCTTACTGTCGTTTCAAGAGATATGTTGTGACTTTTGAAGATGGCACTCATTTTGTGAAATACCGTCCTTGCTTTTCCTATACGACATTTTACTTCTTGTGCACTGTCCCATTGTTCATTTATGTTGGTTCCAAGGTAGCGATATTGTTGAACACATTCAATTCGAGTTCCGTCGATATTACATCTCTTTTGCTGTTGATCATTTGTTTCGTTTTCTTTGCGTTGATATTAAGACCATATTGTTGACTGTCCTGCGCGATATGGTCTATTAACCTTTGCAGTGCTTCCAAGCTATCTGCTATCACCATGGTATCGTCTGCGTATCGAATATTATTCAGTCTAGTATACTTTCTTCTACTTCGTTAAGGGTTTCGTTGAAAATCTTTTCGGAATACAAGTTGAATACTAAAGGCGAGAGGACACATCCCTGTCTGAGCCCACGTTGTATTTTCACCTGTTCTGTTCGATCCCCATCAAGCCTTAAGCATGCTGTCTGATTCCAATAGAGATTTGAAATTATTAATCTCTGATATCTTTATCGGCCATGCTGGCCTCTTCCAGGATATTGATCATTTTATGATGTTGAACGCGATCAAATGCTTTTTCATAATCAATTAGACATGCGTATACGTCACAGTTGACATCTTTGCATCTCTGGAATGGGAATTGAACTCCAAAGAGTGCCTCTCTGGTTCCGACTGCATTTCTAAAACCAAGTTGATTTTGGGATATCTGTTCTTCGCATTTGTTGTGAATTCTTCTGTGGATGATTTTAAGAGACAATTTTAGCATAATATGACTCATCAGACTGATGGTCCAATATTCCTCGCACTTCTTTGCTCCAGGTTTTTTGGGCAACGCTATAAATTCTGATTGCAGACATTTTTCGGGGATATTTCCAGATTTATAGATTCTGTTGAATATGTCGGTAATCCAGGCTATTCCTCCATCATCCAACAGGTTTAGAAATTCAGCTTCTATGTTGTCTGGTCCCACTGCTTTTTTGTTTTTCATTTGTTTTATTGCTATTTCTATCTCGTGGATTAGTATGGGTGGGCCTGTAGCTTCTTCCGACAGTGAGTACGTGACCTCCGGCCTTTGATCCTCAAAAAGCTTTTCTAAGTATGACTTCCACCTGTTTTTCAGATCATGCTTGTCAATGATAATTTTTCCATTGGTGTCTATGATCTTCATTGTTTGTCGCTTTTTAAAGGTTCCAGTTACTTCTTTTATTTTTTTGTGTAGGTTAAAGCTGTAGTGTCTGGCTTGCAGTATTTCTATTTCTGCGCATCTCTCTGCTGCTTCTTTTTCTTTGGCTTCTCTAATCTTTTTCTTAATCTGTGTCTGGCTCTTCTTCATTACTTTTAAGTGTTCTTCTCTGTTCCATTAGTTTTAAACTTTCACTGGTCATCCAAGATTTCTTTTGGGTTTCCTTTTCTGGCTTTAAAAATTCTTTCTTTGTTGAATCTATTATCTTGGTCAATTCGTTAATCTACGCCTGCATGTCATTCACCTATTTTAATGTTTTTACCTTTGCGTTTACGTATTCGCTTGCTTTTTGTTTTAATTGTAAAGCCTTCAGGTCATAATGAGGAATCATTTTCTTCTTAACTTTCTTCAGTTTCACTCTTATAACTCCTACTACTGATTCAATATCCGCCCCAGGATAAGTTTTAACTGAATTAAAGCAGTTTCTGAACCTCTTGCTAACTAACATATAGTCAATTTGGTTACGGACAATGTTACTAGGTGTATCGGTCATGTATATAGTCTTCTCTTTGGCAATTTGTAGAATGTGTTTAATACTACTAGTTCGTTGTTTTCTGCAAATGTACAAGCCTGTCTCCTCTATTATTTCTTTGTCCTAATCCAAACGGTCCAATGAAAGCTGTTTTCAACCCCACTCCCAATTTGGCATTAATATCGCCCATTACGACATTTGTTTCGTGCTTTGGGAGTCGTTGTATTACGTCTTCTATGCTTTGGTATAGATTTTCGACTTCTTTGTCTGTAGTGGGGGCGTATATTTGGACTATGTTCATATTTACAGGATGAGCTTTTACTCGGAGTAGCATTGCTCTGTCGGACATTGGGATAAAATTAGACACACATCGGCCAATATGTCTTGCAACTATTATTCCAACTCCATATTCCAGCTTTCCATCTGATGTTCCCGAATAAAATATTGTGTGCTCTTCTTTGTCTATACTTCCTGCTCCTGGCCATCTCATCTCGCTTATTTCCATTATGTCGATATTAATGCTCTTCATTTCTTGGATGGCGTTGTCTATTTGTCCTGCTTTTGACATGGTTCTAACGTTCCAAGTGCATATTTGAATACATTTTGGTTGCACTGTTTCTACGGTCACTCATAACTGTCTCCCCCGGAGATCCGAACGGGAGACTTACTCCGGAATCATAATATTTAGTTTTGAGCATTGCCATAGATGATTTCTACTATCGGACCAAAGACATTTAAAATGTCTTTGTATCGGACTATCCCGTAGGATCTTTAGTGTAGCGGTTGTCCTTATAATGCGTTTGGGTTGTGATTTGCAATGGATTTTAATCAGCTGCTTTACTGGCATAAGGAAGGGCATTTAATTTTGTGGGAAGGTCTTCCTTTAGAATGAGCTCTTTGTATATTGTGGAGTAAATTTCCGTGTATACATTTGGGGCCTTGTAAGAAATTTCATAACACATAAAAATGCGTTTACTGACTAATTCGATAGCGTAGATGAAGAAAATATCATTTAGTCGGTACTGATTTTCAGTTATTCGCAAATATTTCGCAGAAAAAACATTCAAGATCGCAGGCTCTCGGAGAATCGCGAGGCCATATATTAACAATTAAATTCTTGGTGCAATTTTCTGTTTAACATATTTCAAATTAACAGAGGAATTATAATAAAAATTTAAATGGCTTGCCACATGAATTCAATGCTATTGAAGCGGACGAAGGTTAAGAAATGAGCTTTTAGCGGAGGTTTAGGACCGGTTTCATCATCACCAGTTTGAAATCTGTTAAAGTTTATTCGTCATCTTAAATTCGAATTACTGCAGTTAAATAAGCCATTTTTTAGACAAGTCTACACCAAAAACTATATTAGACGATACCTTAAAATGATGTTGTTAAATTAAAAATTTTCGCCATTTCGAATTTTAACACGACACGGCTTAATAGTTTATTACTAGAAAACCGAATAAACTGGATATTCAAACTTTCGTACATTGAAGGGGAGTGATATAAACAGAATGTACCAAAAAATTGCTTCGATCCGATTGAAAATGCCGGTGATTTTTTGTTTTTTAGTTTTGAAAACTGACTTGGAATTCTTTCATAATTCCGCATGCCAAAAGAAACTGTTTTCTCACGAATCTCGACACATTCATTTCGTAATTTATAACTATCGTTCTGTCATTTTTGTTTAATTTCTGACGAAGATAATAATAATTATATCCACCTATTCGGAGATTATCACATGTACTTATGTTAAATCTGATAAAACGCGAACTTCCGGTTAATATTAATCGACTGTTAGATATTTTCTCGATTTAATCAACCGTGAAGAAACCTGGCCTTAGCATAAAGAAGATTACGGTACAGAATTGCGACTTTTTCATTCAAAACTTAATCATGAGTAATAAATTAAATCAAAACTCTTGTCCCTGCCAGACGAGAGTGTTGCGTCAGATTTAATGATAAAACTTGCCTAAGGAACAGATAAACGCTATAAAAATAACCGTAAGCAATTAAAAAGATGCCTTCGGCTGATCGATTTTAGTTAGACATTCAATAAAATTCTACATATAAATTAGACTTGGAAGTGACCCGATTGGACTCATGAATAATTGGAATTTTTAACGTTTTTTTTTTAAAGCGGTAATCTTAAGGTCACAACCTCGAATTTAATTTTTCTAAATGAGTATACAGAGAGCGTGCATCATATAAGTTCATCATGAACTTTTGGTAAATTATAGGAGGCATTTGCGGATGTCTAATAATTTTCTTTTTTTGACAATAAATTCTCATGTACCTAGTTATTATTAATTCCGGAAGCTGGAGTGATTCTGAGACACCTAGTATAGAATAGGTACTTTGCATTTTAAGATCCTTTACAGGCGTAGCCGACTATATCAAAATCGGCCTCTCCTATTGGTCGATCCGCATGGCCCTTCGCTCGCTTCGCTCGCTACGGGGGCTCAAGAAAAGGAAACTAACCAGGTGCTAACCTAACCTAACCCAAGATATACCCAAAATCAAGAAAAAAACTGTTTAGAAACATATCTTAAAATAAATAAAAGTAACGGGGTTCGAACCTGTGCCTTCCAGGTGGGACCCAACTATCTAAACCTCTACACCACGAGAGCTCTTGCGACAAATTGATTGCATCACGAAGACATTGTAATACGAGATGGATCTACCAATAGGAGAGGCGTAAATGACTAACTATCAAATGTGACAGTTGCATGTGTCATATTTCATTCCCAAACGATAGAGCATCGAAAAATACAAATCTTTTGTTAAACAATTTTTTCGATATCTGTTATATTAAGGGAAATATTGACGAATATATTCATCTGTCATATTTGACATTTTCTTAAAACGTTTAATAAGGAATGAATTTCCAATATTCTAACATACATTTTGACATATTACAATGACATTACAACTATATATCCATCATGAAATATACATCATTATTTATTTCTTTTAACATATGTTAATAATACGTGTAACTGATTGACTTTTAGTTAGTTTAGGCTAGTCGTCCTATCAACTTTCGGTTAGTTTCACTTAGTCTCATCTTATTTTAGTCATTTGAACCGGTTCCGATACGTTATAATCAATTTTGATAGATTTGGTTAGTTCGGGTTAATAGTCCAACCAACTTTCGGTTAGTTTCACTTATTCTCAACTTATTTTAGTTATTTGAAGCGGTTCCGACACGTAATAATAAATTTTAATAAAGTTGGTTAGTTTGGGTTAATCATCGATTCAACTATCGGTTAGTTTTAATAATTAGTCTCAACTTATTTTAATCATTTGAACCGGTCCCGATACGTTATAATCAATTTTCATAGATTTGGTTAGTTTGGATTAGTCGTCCAATTATTTTAGTCATTTAAAGCGCTTCCAATACGTTACATTCAATTTTAATAGATTTAGTTAGTTTGGGTTAGTCGTCTATTCAACTTTCGGTTAGTTTCACTTATTCTCAACTTATTTTAGTCATTTAAAGCGGCTCCGATACGTTATAATCAATTTTAATAGATTTGGTTAGGTTGGGCTAGTCATCGAATCAACTTTGGGTTAGTTTCACTTAGTCTCAACTTATTTTACTTATTTGTGCCGATTCCGATACGCTATAAACAATTTTAATAGATTTGGTTAGTTTGGATTAATCGTCCAATTAACGATACGAAAATTCGGTAACGCGAGACGAAAACATAAACCATCTCGTGATGCGACCTTGAAAAATCACTCTCATGAAACCAAAGAAGTATTCACTTCAAAAAGATTAGAACGCGACAAATCAGTAAACTCTGAGTTAAACCGTTAAATCCTAAATTTATAACACATTTCTAATAAAGAAAATAATAAGCATGTAATTAATTACATGTCTTATCGGTGTATAGCATTTCTTTTCCCTTCATTACATTTATCTCAGTGTATTAAACCGGCCATCTGTCACATATGACAGATTGAACTTGGCTCTCCAACTTCAAAGGTGCCGACGGGTTTTGTCGCTTCTCTGCGGTTGTTATTCTTGGCTTAAACATTATCAGTGGTGACCTCTATGCCGGCATACAAAAATCAAGATGAAAAAGTAAGAATGTTTCGATCGACAACAAGTATCGATATTACGCATCGACCCTGGTCATAAAATATCATTCAGCATAGATATAATACATAGTATCGATCCGGCATATGAAATGGTGTCATGGCAAATATTTGAGTGAAGCTGTTGAATCTCAAAAATACAGGGTGCCCTAAATGTGCAATTATTGTCGTCCCCGATAACGTAAGAGTTAGGAGCTCTATACCCTCTAATATAAAGGTTATTATAGGCAGGTGTGTGATCAATAATATTTATATAATACGAGAAGCAGGTACCATGCTATGAAAATGGCGTTTCAACGTTACAGAGCCGCCATGTTGATATTTTAAAGATGACTTCCGAAGCGCCTTTTTTAAAACAAACGGCAACTTGTGACCCCTCGTTATAAAGAAAATTGAGTATACAGACTACAGAGATCGTGCCTCATATAAGTAATAAATAATGTCCATCATGGGCTTTTGCTGCAGACCCTAGGAACGGTTTACAGTTATTAACAATATTTTTTTTAAATTACATTTTTTCAATTTTACGTTCTCGTGTTTTTGAAACAACTTGTATATGATAAAAAATTTATGCAAGTAAACGAAAGCACGTACGCATGCGTGAAGGCTCAAAATTCGTGTAGCTAGACGGAGGGATAATCGACTCAAATTCATAATACGATCCTTTACAGTCCTACATCACTATGCTATATTAGCCGCTTCTGATTGGTGCGATTAACGTCACTTTAGAGTACTGCTAACTCTTAAAGCATGGCCCTCCGCTCGCTTCGCTCGATCCGGGGTGCAACTAGACAAAACTGACTGAAATTAACCTAAACTAACCCAAATTTACATCAAGAAACAAACATAACCTCAAAAAAATAAAGAAAACTCGTGTTGGCCCCGACGGGAACTGAAGGCGAGACGTTCAGGTTCCAGTCGTAGAATCTGACCATTAGACCAGTGCGGCTATTCTTGAAATAGTAGAACAGGAGGACTCCCTGGGGACTACTCACTCACTTCTTCTCCCGAGTTTTCTCTATGCATTATTCTTGAAATCGGGGAGTATGCGGGAGAAAGGAACACTGTTGCCAATTTTCAGATGGGAATTTTGACCAATCAAAAGGCAGAAAACTTCGACTGCAGAAAGCACATACCTAGTTTTTTAATTTAAAATTATGTGTTAGGGTGAAAAACTGAAAGAATGTGATTTTAAAGGTGTAAAGTCAGTAAAGTAAA
>MU192149.1:15890-31022 GCA_016904865.1 Pissodes strobi
ATGTTGCCTAATCATTGGGATAGTTTCCGGCAAGTTTTCCAGGTCTATATTTAGCTGGCATAATTTAGATAAATTAAAGTAACTGATAGGATGTAATAAAAACATAAAAATCTCGTTATATAGGATGCTTGAAACGTTCTCATAGAACATTCACAAACCACCTAACAACACGTATTAGGTAAGTATAACTTATTCCTTAAAACAGGTAATAATTGAAAAATATCAGCTTTTCTGTAATAAAATCAAAGGAACTTTTGAAAACGCATTTCCGCAATGAAACAGCCACAAACAGTTTTTCCATGCTTTAATAGCCACTTTCATGAAATGCGTGATCACTTGCAATTTCTCACTGACTTGTGCAAGAGTTGTCCATCACCAAATTTGCTTATACAAAAAAAAAACAATTTTCATAAACAATACAAAAACGAAATAAAATAAAACGGGTGAAGAAGGAGTATAATGATACCTTTATTTCCGAATTTACTATCAAACCTAAAAGTATCTGGAAATTATAAACAACAACCGAGGAGGCAAAGACCATCAAGGACCTTATGGGCCAATCACCCCAAACAAGTTTTTCTCAGAAGTGACAGAGAGTCTAGTTGGAGGTGCGCAGAACTCTATAGAAGATGTTCACTTCCGGCTGGACCCTCAACCTCGGTCACATTTCAAATTTGAGGAGATGAGCTTTATTGAAGTTAGGGGAGTTGTAATGGGCTTAAAAAACAAAGATGCACGTGATGTTTTTGGTTTGCCTGTTAAACTTATTAAGGTCATCGGAGACTTCATTGTAATAGCACTGACAAAACTTATAAACCTTTGCTTCAAGGAGAGTATTTTTCCCTCCTGTCTTAAACAAGCCATTGTGATTCCTATCTTTAAAAAAGGAGATAAGAAGGATGTCTCTAACTATCGTCCGATTTCGCTGCTTTCAATTTTGGCAAAAATATTTGAAAAGTGTATGTCTTCAAGAGTAGCGCTGTAGATGGTTTTGAAAACAAAGAACATATTGGTACCATCTTCTGCGACCTAAGCAAGGCATTCGACTGTGTATCACACGAGTTGCTCATCAAAAAACTTAATCTTTATAAATTTGGTCAGAACAGTATTGACCTATTAACATCCTATTTGGTAATGGTGGATGGAGTATCGTCAGACACAAAAATCATGGGATGCCACAATGATCTGTAATGGGCCCCTTACTAGTCCTGGTTTATATAAATAACCTACCTCAGATCCGGGTAAGGGAGCATGTCTTGTTTGCCGATGATACTACCATCTCAATCAGGGAACCTCAAGTGGATGCTCTGGTGGGTGGCACGGGTGAGACATAGTCGAGGGCCAGAAACTGGTTCGAAAAAATAGCTTAGACTAGCCATCTCCTTTTCTGTTTAAGAGATGCACAGTGGTGTCCACTGTCTCGTGGAACTTCGCCCTTCTTGGGGGTGCAGATGGATAGTGGTCTTGAGTGGAGTGCACATATAGAAGGGTTGACAAAGAAGTTGAGGAGCGGCATATACGCGTTGCGCAATTTGTCAAGGACAGTGTCCGTGGATGTATTGAGGACTGCATATTTTGCCTTGTTTCATTCTGTTATGTCCTATGCGATCCTGACATGGGATCATAGCTCGCTGTGGTGCAGGGTTTTTGCCTTAAAGCGGCAGGCAGTGTGAGTTGTGTAGGCTTGAGAGGTGGCGCAGTGGGCCGAGATTCTGGGCTGTAAAGTTTTACAACAAGCTTCCAGACTCCTTAAAAACAAGACCCAGAGGTGTGTTCACGAGCAGGATTCGGCAGGCCCTCTTAAAGGAGGTTCTATATGACCCAATAGACTTCTTGACTAATGAAATATCCTTCAATGTTTCTTAGAATATATTTTTCTTTTTCTGTTAGTTTCGTGTTGTTCCATACTTTTCTTAACCTGTTTTAATATTTTAATAATCTTTAGTGTATTTAAAGACTTTTTAATGTGATGACATATTATTGACCTAATTTGGTGCTAGCAAGAATAAATTATTTTATTTGGTTTGAGGCTATGTAGGGACAACAGCACAGTTGATGCCATACCTCCAACACGGGGATCAACCGTTCTGCTGCTGCTAACCATTTCTGTCATTTCAGAGAATTCTAATACACTCTATTTTCATTTCCTATACAAGATTAATTCAAACATTTCAGTTTATTTTTTGGAATTTGTCAGGCTTTTCAGGGTGTTGACAGGATCACAAAACTGCTGCTAAATATATTATTAATCTTACGACACGACGAGTGATACTTAAAAGCAGAAAAAAATCGTTCACCCAAATTCTACGGGTCACGGAATGTTGAGGTGAATATTTTATCTGCGTTCAATTGTTTTGTCTTCAAGGTAACGTGCGGTATAGCGGTATCGGTAAGAGCGAAGGCCAGGAATGGTGTGATTTTTATTAGGTATACCTATCGAAACAAACTAAAGATGATTTAAATTACAATAATTAAAAATAGAAATAGAGAATTGGGGCAGAGTCGCTACTTCAAGAGGCAATAATCATACCTAATAATAATAATGCGTCGACTCTCCTGGTTCGGTGCCAGTTCGAGAGTCCCGAGTCTCAGCATTTGATGTAGCAAAAAAGGTGCAAACATGGCGAGAAAAGTAGCTCAGTGGGAGGTATCCGATTTATGTTATGCAGGAACATGTTTACAAATAGGCTCGTTTCCAGGAACGGCAGGCTTTTATTGGCAATTCAAGATCAGGTGGTTCCAACAAGAAACTACGGAAAATATATCGTCAAAGACCCTAAATAGAGAGGGATACTGCAGGATGTCAGCTTTTTTTCTGCAATATGTAAAAAGCCTTTGAGGCAGACTTAAATGACTCTCTTGATGGAGGGCTGTTCAATGATGGAACATTGGATTCAAACTCACAACGGAACTTCTTGTTAGACAAAGGCAACGATGAAGTGAACTTAATTTTATCCTATAAATAGGTCGGAACTCGGGTCGGAACAATTAAAAATTATTTTCGATTATTTTCAATAAAATTTAAAAAAAAATTAATTTTCTTACCGCCAAAAAATGGGCTTTGCATTTTGCATCTGTGAATTTGGAGCGATATTACACCATGGACTTGAAAATCACACAATCCGCCCTAAATTCATTATTTTAAATACCACCCTGCACCCTGTGTATAGTTTTACAGATTTGGAAAGTCCTTAAAATATCCTATTAAACGATATGTCACAACTTGTCATTTGTTTTTAAAATGGCGGCACAACAATTATTTTTCTGAAATGCAATATGGCTGATGACAATAGTATTAACTACTTTCCTTGAATATCTAAACGTCAACATGCGGCCATATTGAATTTCAGAAAAATGGCTCTCCAGACGCTATTTTAAGAATAACTGACAACTTGTGACGTATCCTTACAGGATGCTTACGGCACTATAGACTTGAAAGTTGATATATTTTGATCGTGAAAACAATTGAAAATCACACAATTCGCTCTAAATTCATTATTTTAAATACCACCTTGATATATTTTTACAGATTTGGATAGTCCATAAAACTTCCCACAATTTGTCATTTGTTTTTAAAATGGCGACTCAACAATTATTTTCCTGAAATGCAATATGGCTGATGACAATATTACCTCGAGCATTACCTACTTGCCTTGAAAATCTAAACGTCAACATGCGGCCATATTGAACTTCAGAAAAATGGCGCTCCAGACGCCATTTTAAGAATAAATTACAACTTGTGACGTATCCTTATAGGATGCTTACGGTTCGGCTTACGGGGCTTAAAAGTCGATATATTTCGAGATATATCTAGACCGTAAAAGAATTTTATTTAAAATCACACACCATTCAAATAGCATCGTGTATATATTTTTCAAATTTGGATAGTGCTAAAAATTTCTTATTAAACTCAACAGTATTTTTCTGAAATTCAATATGGCTGACGACAATATTATTTTAACAACATTATGTCTTTAAGTAGGCAATTTAGTGTTCTATATGGTATGCTTGTATTACCCAAGGTATTACCTACTTTCCTTGAAAATCTAGAATTTGACGAAAACATAATGCGGCCATATTGAATTTCAGAAAAATGGTCCCTGAGACGCCATTTTAAGAATAAATGACAACTTGTGACGTATCGTTGCATAGGGAAATCTAAGGACTATCCAATCAGTTAAAAATATATACTGAATTAATTTTTTGACCTAAATATGTATATACAGGGTGGCTCGAATTCGAGTCTATATAAGGGATCTTGAGAACCATAAGTGATTTAAAACTTTAATTTTTTATCGCTTTTCAGATGATATTGGCGTTATTAATATGAATATGTATTTTTCATTTTTTTTAATTCTTTTTTTTAATTATTCATTTTGCTTTGGCGTAAATTTGAAAAATTTTCGGTTAATTCAATCAAAATAAATAATTAAAAAAAAAGAATGGAACAAATAAAAAATACTTTAATATATTAATAACGCCAATATCATATGAAAACGATAAAAAAAATTAGAGTTCGTATTTAAAAAAAGAAAATTGATGATGATCCCTTGAAGACGAAACGTCGGATTTCAAACTGCATCCTACCGTTAGATAGAGCGGGAAAAATGACAACGCAAAAGTGCAATTCACATTGATATCCATTTTTTATTAAGCCCAGGAAAAAAATAAAATGATTTTACAAAATTTCGGAATCTTCCGATTTCTCCGAAAATATTCGGACTTTTAACATTTTCTAAACGGCATATTGTTTCGCACCTAAATGGGCAATTTTGCCCTCATTTGACCCACACACTCTATCTCTTACGGTTTTCGAGGTCCCATATATAGAGTCGAATTCGAGCCACCCTGTAGAGTGTGTTCAAAAAATTATGCAACATATGGGAAACTTCTTTTTCCTATATGTTTCTCAGAAAAGTTTATTCTTGATGAAAGTTGATGCTTGACAATCGAGTTGACAATGCTAAATTAAGGATAATTTGGTTATACAGGATAACTTAAAAAATACAAAATTTAAGGTTAAAGAAACAAAATTATTGGAACATAGGAAAACCTTCTGCAGAGAAAATAAAGCTCCGATTAAAATAAAAGTCAAATACCATTTTCTCCAAAAGTGCATCGTTGCTGAAAAAATTAAGGACAAAATTATGAAAAAGAGTGTTTTTTTCGAAATTTTTTAAATAATTATCATTAATTTTCGCAGCATCAGTGCACTTATGGAGAAAATGGTATCTGACTTAAATTTTTGCCTTAATAGGAACTTCATTTTTTTCTGCGGAAGGTTTTCAAATATTATTCCAAAATTTTTGTTTTTTTAACCGTAATTTTCGCATTTTTTAAGCACCTTGTATAACTTATCCTTAATTTCGCATTGTCAAAATTAGTTTTTTAAAGCCTTAATTTTTTTCAAATTTCTGAGGCACCAATAAAGTTTTTCGTAATTTTTTTTGGACACACTGTATATGAAGTAAACTAAAAAAGTACCATATAAAGTACTTATTTAATATTTAATAGGTACAAATAATAGAAAACTCTACGTACTCCAGAGGTGGGTCTATTTTTCTATCAATCAAAGTAGTTAGCTCGATAGTTAATATATAATGATAGTTGCTTATCAACTTCAGGAAGTCGATTTAATTTGTCAAAATCCTTGTTGAAGTAAGTAGACCGACCTGAACCAAAATTGTAATGCCAAATGCAACCAAACTGAACTGCAAGGAGATTGAAATTATTATTTGTGTTTAATAAGAATGGGACAGTGGATCCCTTTGTCCCTAACCTTGTTACGCCACTGGAATATTTATAAAAATTAACATGCTTTTAACAAAAGTCGCTTTTGCAAACCAAATATTTTCTATTTTTATACACTTTTTTTTTATCCCACCTATTCGCTCCACTGTCCCGCAAGACAAGACAGTTGAAAAATGACTCAAAAACACTTAATTTGTGTGTTTCTAAGGAAAAAACGGCATAATCGGCCTGACACGTGAACTCAAAATAGCCAATACAATTTATACAGTTTTTAAAAAAACAGAAAAAAATTAATATAAAATTACGTTATAAAATTTAAAATATTTCCAAAATTCTAAAATTAATGGTATATATAATAATACTTTCTTGGGTTTCAACAATAACTATTTAAGCTAAAAATAGCATTGCATTTAGGTCAGCTAGGTTGTTTTTTAAATTATTTGAGTGTTTTATTTTTCAATTTAACGTTAAACTCTTTACAGATTTTTATATATATTTTCCAAAGTGTTTTTCCACATTTTCTGTTAAAAACATTTCTCACGCCAGAAACAATGTTTTTTTTCTTGATGATGTAAACTGCAATACCTACTGCATCTACATGTTTTCAAATTTAGCGCTCTCCTACTACATCACTTCGAACCAATTACCAATTCATGAAACGTTTTAATGCCTGGCAAAAATTCAACATACTCAAAACTTTAACCCCGAACCAACCAAAACCGACCGAAAACGCCAACCAACACCTACAATTCGAAAGAAAATCACGAAAAATTCATGACAAAGAAACGAACCGGTCGCGGAAACTTTCGATCGCGGTTTCGCCGGCGGCTCGGCGCGTTCGTATGTTTTCGGAGCTCGTCGAAGACACACGAAACTATTCCTTCCGAAGCCGGTTGCCAACTGCTCTCGCGACCGACGATCCGCTTTTACGTGGTCTGGCAAATCAAAATGTTTCAGCCTCGCACCTCTGTTTCGTGGCGAGCGATGTTGACATTCTAGTCCTATTCTAGCAGATCTAATGATTTCAGTTCAATAACGACTTTGACAGCTGTCACGAATTAAAAATGGCATGGCCATGGGCTGTGCTTATTTGGCTGCGCACGCACTGTCCGGATTTGGCTGTGATTGCATTATCTATCTGACTTAAGTGGCCGATTACCTACTCCATCTATTTAACCGCCTAATAACTTTCTAGGATAGGCTAAATTATATGTTTGTCCTCCTATGATATATTTCTCTAAGAGGCTTCCATCGATGCTATCCTGTTCTAGACTTTCTTCCTTCAATGCTATCCTTGTCTTCTATGCTACATATTCTTCGACGGTTTTCTTCCAGGTCATACTTCTCTAAGAAGCTGCGTATCATGATATCTGTCTTTCCAGGCTATTCTGCCATACGAAGTTTCTTCGCTAAAGAGGTTTATTCTCATACGCTTAGAGACTCCTTGCAATCGCTTCTCTTAAAGGATCTCTTTAATACAATTGCCGTCACAAGTAGTAATTCTATGTTATTTCTCTCTCATGTTATCATTGCCTACGAGATTTGCCTCGATGCTTTCTCCCAGAAAGGTTCCTTCGGTGCTACATATTTTTCCTAAGGAAACTTTTTTTTTCATATAAAACCTTTCACGATATTCTTCCTCCAATTTTTTGCCTAAAAAGCTTTTCTCCTTGGAATGATTTCCATGCTACATATCCTACCTCGGTTTTCATTCATATCATACTTTTACCAGAAGCTTCGTCTCATGTTATCTATTCCTCCCACAAGGTGTATTTTCAGGATATCGTTCCATGCATGTCTTCTTCATCCTAGAGGAGTTCTTTTCCTACTAGCATGCTCTAAGAGACTTCCTTTATTACTATTATTTCTTGTAAAACGTCCGTGCATTCTATAGGATCCTTGCAGACACTAAAAAGTCACATTTTCTATGTTATCGTTGCCTAAGAGATTTTCTTCAAGTTTCATTCTGCGCTACATATTTTTTCTAAGGAGATCTTCGTTCACGATATCCTTTCATTTTAATTCTTGTCTAGGAAACTTTCCGCCACGCTATCTTTCCCTAGGAAGCTTCACTCAATGATATCTTTGTGTAAAAAGATTTTTCCGCACTGTGAAACTGGTTTAGGCTTCTCTGGGAGGCTTTTGCAATGGTTTTCTTCCATACTGTCATCTAAGAGACTTTCTTCAATGCCTTCATTCTAGGAAGGCATTTTTTTATGCTGCCTATTCTTCTGTAGAGGGTTTTGATCCAAGCTATCCTTACTAATGGGGCATTTTTCATACACATTCTTCCCTAGGAGGTTGCTGTTCTTTTCGTTCAAGGCATAGGAAATTTTCTCCAATGTAATGCCTAGGAAACGCTTCTATGCAATCCTTCCCTAGAAGGCTTCACTCAGTACTATTTTTATCTAGGAAGCATTTTTTCGCACTCTCCTTCCTTAAGCAGTTTTCTTCTATACAATTTTTCCCTAAAAGGCTTTCTTCAATTCTATCTTTTCTCGTAAAACTGGTTTGAGCTTCCATGGAAAGCTTTTCCAATGGTCCCATTCCATTCTAAAAGACTTTCTTCAATACCTCCAGTGGCGGATTTACCCTAAGGCCCGGGCCTACGGCGGCCAGATTTTAAGTTGGCAATAAAGTAATTTCATTATGTAGTCTATATGGTGGATGCTGAGAAAGGGGCGGCTGAGAGCTTGGGGCCTAGGGCGGCCGAGACTGCAAATCCGCCACTGAATAACTCCACTCTAGGACGGTCTCTTTGTATGCTACCAATTCTTTCCTAGAACGTTTCAGCCAAGCTATTCTTTTTAAAGCAGCTTTTTTCGTATACCTATTCATTCATAAGTTTTCCAATAGAATCCTTCCATAGGAAACTTCTTTCTAGACAATACTTTCCTAGAAGGCTTCACTCAACGCTATTTTTCTCTAGGAAGCTTCTTCCTCACTGTCATTCTCCAAGAAGTTTCCATCCATGCTGTCTCTCCCCCCTCCCCTTTCTATTCCATTCTTTCCTGTAAAACAGGTGTATGCTCCTCTGGGAAGCTTGTTAATGGGTTTCTTCCATGCCACCATTATCTACAAGATTTATTTCAATGCTTTCACCCTAGGAGGACTTTTCTATGCTACATTCTTTTCCTAGGTAGTTTCGATTCATGACATAGGTGATGCAATACTTCCCTAGGAGGCTTCACACAATGCTATTTCTGTCTCTCACTGTCATTCTTCAAGAAGTTTCTTGGTTTGGGCTTCTCTGTGAGGCTTTTCTAACTGTTTCCTTCCACGCTATCATTACTAGGAAGACTGTTTCTATGCTACATTCTTCTCCAGAATGCTTTCATCGAACCTATTCTTTCCTAGGTAGTTTCTATTCATGACATAGGAGATTTTCTTAGATGCAATCATCACCTAGGAAGCTTCCCTCCATGCAACACTTCCCTAGGAGGCTTCACACAATGCTATTTTTATCTCTCACTGTCATTCTCCAAGAAGTTCCTTGGTTTGGGCTTCTCTGTGAGGCTTTTTTAACGGTTTCCTTTCATGCTATCATTATCTGCGAGACTTCTTTCAATGCTTTCTTCCTAGGAGGACTGTTTCTATGCTACATTCTTCTCCAGAATCTTCATCGAAGCTATTCTTTCCTAAGTAGTTTCTATTCATGACATATGAGATTTTCTTAGATGCAATCATCACCTAGGAAGCTTCCCACATGCAATACTTCCCAGTTTCAGTCCATATAAGGCAGGAGGGCCGGATGGAATTATACCCATGATGCTGCAGGCGGGCCTTGACACGTTACTCCCTTTCTTAAAGAGAGTATTCGAGGCCAGCATAGCACTAGGGTACGTTCCACAAACTTGGAGAACAGCGGATGTCTTCATCCCCAAGGCAGGGAAGAGAGACTATTCCCATCCCAAGTCCTTTAGGCCTATAAGTCTATCTTCATTTTTAATGAAGACAATGGAAAAAATGATTGACAGGTTCATCATGGAAGAGATCTTAACTGATTCTCCTCTACATGATAATCAGCACGCCTACAGAAGGGGGAAATCGACTGAAACGGCTCTCCATTCTGTAGTTAGAAGGGCTGAAAAGGCTATAGGAAACAAAGAAATGGCGCTAGCGCTCTTCTTTGACGTATCTAGCCCTCCAGGCCAAGAGAACACCAGTTCATTTGGTGGGTAAAAACGGCACTGGAAGACCGAAAGATCAGCGCCACGCTGGGAGAAGTTCGCGTCGAAGCCGGGGTAAGAGGGGGTTGCCCACAAGGCAGCTGCCTCTCGGCACATTTGTGGTGCCTGGTGATGGACAGCCTCCTGAGAAGGTTAAATCTTGAGGGATTCTACGCACAAGCATATGCTGACGACGGGCTAGTAATGATCACGGGCATGTTCGTGAGAACGGTCTGCGAGCGTATGCAGGTGGCGTGTCGGATAGTTCAAGGTTGGTGTGAGGAGAATGGTCTCTTAGTAAACCCAGGGAAGACCGAACTCATTCTCTCCACAAGGAATCGAAATCTAACAGGTTTTATACATCCCATTCTCTACCAGACGAGACTGAGCCTAAGTCAACAAGTCAAATATTTGGGAGTTATTTTAGACAGTAAATTGACGTGGAAGGCACACGTTGAACAGGTGGTGAATAAGACAACCGCGATTATGTGGCAACTAAGGAGAACGGTAGGTAGGAAGTGGGGTTTAAAACCTTACATCCTCCAGTGGCTGTACACTGCTGTGATAAGACCGAGGATTTCCTACGGATCCGTGGTCTGGTGGCCAGCGGTGGCCAGAGCCACTAATGCCCAGAAACTGGCCAGACTGCAAAGGCTGGCTTGTTTGGGTACTACCGGAGCATTGAGAACAACTCCCGGAGCAGCACTGAACATCATCCTGGGGCTGCCGGACCTCCCGATCTGGATTGAGAGAGAGGCAATGGCGGCTCACAAAAGGATGATCGACAGTGGCCTATGGCGAATGGACTACACAGGGAAAGGCCATACGACTATTGCCGCCAAAATGAGTAGGAATCTACCCATCATTGCGACCAAAGGCAATATTCCAAATGGCAGATTAAGACTGAGAAGGAATTTCCAAGTGGAATTTCCATCAAGGGAAGAGTGGCTGTCAGGCCAGGTACGTACGCCGAGCGGCGTACACGCATGGTACACTGACGGCTCATGGATGGCTAATACACAGTCATCCGGAGCTGGTGTATACCTAGACAACACTAAATCAGGAGAAAGCATTTCGCTGGGGAGATATGCCACTGTTTTCCAGACGGAGGTGTTTGCTATTTTGGAAGTAGCAACCAAGGCGGAAGTAACAGAAGGTGTAGAGAGTATATATATTTACTCGGACAGTTAAGCCGCTCTCAGGGCGATCCAAAGACCCAGGGCAAGCTGTAAGCTAGTTCAGGAATGTAGAGACGCCCTAGACAGATCGGCTGTGCGCAAGGAAGTAAGACTCAGATGGGTTCCAGGGCACAGTGGCATCGAGGGCAACGAACGGGCCGATGAATTGGCAAGACAAGGCTCAATGAGCCACCTCGTCGGTCCAGAACCTGCTCTGGGCTTAAGTAAAAGGCAAATCTCTCAGGAACTAAATAACTGGGCCTGGAACAAGACAAAGCACAATTGGAGAGGAAAAGAAGGATGCAGACAAGCCAAGGAAATGATTCTAAATCCAGACGGATCCAGAGCAAGGCGACTGCTAAAAAAAAGTCGAGAGGACATCAGGAACTTGGTAGGTATTCTGACTGGGCATGGAAGCCTAAACAGACATCTGCACCTTATCGGCGTGAGGGACAGCCCACTCTGCCTGAACTGCGGGACAGGGGAGGAGTCCTCATACCACTATATAGGAATTTGTGATAGGTGGGGTCGCCTAAGGAGGAAGATACTGGGAGCACCAACACTTGCTCGGGAAGATCTAAAGGATCTGGACTGGGAGGACGTCCTCACCTTTATCAAGGTGACGGGCCGTTTCAGTGCGGGCGGGTGTTGGAAGTAGCCAGGTAGGGGAGGGCGGATCGGGGATGGTGAAAAGGGACTTATAGGCCTACTTACCGGGCTTCGCCCCCCCCCCCCCACACCCTTACTACTACTACTACTACTACTACTTGGGCTTCTCTGTGAGGCTTTTTTAACGGTTTTCTTCCATGCTATCATTATCTACGCGATTTTTTCAATGCTTTCACTTTAGGAGGACTTTTTCTATGCTACATTATTCTCCAGAAGGCCTTCATCGAAGCTATCCCTTCCTAGGTAGTTTCTATTGATGCAAGCATCGCCTAGGAATCTTCCCTTCAAGCAATACTTCCCTAAGAGGCTTCACACAATGCTAGTTTGGTCTAGGAATCTTTTTTCCTCACTGTCAGTCTTCAAGAGGTTTTCATCCATGTTATCTAAGCTCAGAGGCTCATCTGAAAAGCTTTTTCAACGTTATCTTTCAATGCTATCATTATCTAAAATACTTTTTTCGACGCTTTGACCCAGGTAGACTTTTTTCTATACTACATTCTTCTCTAGAAGGTTTTTTTTATCGAACCTGTCCTTTCCAGCGCTATTTTCTTACACATATTTACCTCCCTAGGAGATTGTTGCCCTTTTCTAGGTAGTTTGCAATCATGACATAGTCTTCATCGCCTAGGAAGCTTTCTCCATGCAATCCTTCCCTAGGAGGCTTCAGTCAAGCTATCATTTCTAAAGCAGCCTTTTTTCATATATTTTAGGAGGTTGCTGTCCTTTCCAGATGGTTTCCAGACATGACATAGGCAGTTATCTTCAGTGCAAGAGACACTTCCTTCCATGAACGTTTCCTTACAACCTATTTTTCCCTCTTCCCAATTTAAAGCTATGCTTTGATAGAAAACCTGAGCCTCTTCCGTAGAAGGTTTCTTTTTAATCTAATTCAATAATGAATTATTAACTGAACAAAGTCCAACTATATCTATACAAGAACATTCTAGTAAAAATTGCCATCAAAAGTTCTGGATATTGAGACTTTCGATTCTCCAGTCAATCCCCCTGAACATTAGAAATATTCGTGCCTAGAACATAAGGAAGTTCTGTGGAAATGCCTGACAGGAAATACATGGAAATTTGGATATATACTAGGAAATAAAATAAGTATTGCAAAATAATAGGGATTCTACTCCTCGGCTCTTTATATCCATATCCGCTAATCATACAAGTGAAATAGAACATCTGGGGCCATCTGTCAACCTCAAATCGCGTCATTGATTCAATATATTACGGTTGGATGGCGTATATGTTATATCTCACCCATATTCTTATCTTGTATGAATATAAGAAGCTGGTCACGATTTGGGTGCTTTTGTTGATCGTTGGGTATATCGTGCTTTTGTTGCGTTATTTTTTATTAATATAATGATGTCTAGTGTAAAAATTAGCCGTACATAGAATCGTCTGCAAAATTCGGCAACACCGCTCATTTCATAGCACGTCGGCGTTGCCTCGGTTAACGGACCTTGTGTTGTGCCACGAAATTATAGGACGAAAAGTGTTGGCATCTTATTTTTAGCAATGCATGTTTTGTCGAAATTATAGCTAAGTGTATGCAGCTTTAGATTTTAATTAAAACATTATACGCTTTTGCCTGGCCTGACAACAACAAACGATCTATTGTTTAAAACGATATTTACATCTGCTTTTATGACAATTAAATAAATAAAAAATTACTTATTTATTCAGGTCATTATTTCAAGGTCGCTAGGTCAATAAATTTAAGTAGCTAATAATTAGGCTAATTTTATTCGAATATCACATCGTATGCTTTGGGGAAAACCTACGGGAGAAATCTGGCAACGTCGCTAATAATCTATCTGTTTAACTTTAACTACATGGTAGTCTTGATATATAGCCACAAGATTCCTAGAAGATTTAATAATCTGTTTTAGTTTTCCTAGATTTATAGCGGATATTATGATCGGGGCTTTAATATAATCGGAGGAAATGATTTATTCTAGAGTTTTGTTCAATAATAATTTTATCGGTGGCAACCCAAACTAACCCGCACGACTGAAAACTTTTTGAACACTGGAAAAGTTGGGTTAGTTTGGGTTAGGTGACAACCATGGAAACACAAAGTAAAGAATAAATTCGCTGAAACACCTCGATTTTTCTATTTTAATGTGCATTTTCTTAAATAAATTTCATTATTTTATGTTAATTTTATTGCCAAATTCTGAAAATGTATCAACATCGTCCGTCCGTTGCTTTTATAAGCAACAAAGTTGCTGCCCATTTTTTTTTTGCTAAATCAGCACTGCATACAAATTTTCTTCCTACTTATCCTAAACCCCCCCATGGAGAAAGCCTAGCTACGGCCCTGACCGCATTTTCCTAAATATCATCTTACTCTACGTCCACCTCGTATATTGTGTGCAGAGTGGTTCATATAGAATAGATATTTTTATAAGATACCTCGATTTCAAAGAAGCGGTGTTGTTAATTCTATCAAAATATGGCAGAGCATGCTTGTTATCTTAAATGGAAATCTCGACAATATTGTAATTTGATAAACCTTCAAGCTCTCAAAAAATATCTCATCTTTGCCAAAGGTAATTCAGAATTTAACAAAAATTCGGTCAATTTCTGAGAGCATATGGATCGCAATTACAATCCCTCGGATTATGTTATAACATTCTTTCGTAGGCCGCCTCTAGCAGGGAGAAACAATTCCTGTAATTTTGTTTGCAAAGTTTGGCAACCATGCGCTTAATATCATACAGGGTGCAATCAAAATATGAAAACGTTAACTTTTATTGATATTATTGACGGTCGGCCGCAGTGTATCTTCTAACACCTTAATATTACTTACGAATAGATTTATTGGCCGATTGGCGCATCCGTGTGCCGTGTGTTTATATTTGCACATTTATTATCTTAGTCAAACAGAAGGATATCTCGCGCCGGTGCATCCGTTCCCGACCATCCATTTTATTTCGCGTTTAAACAAACAAACGTAACGTGTAAAATTGCAGCTTCCAATGTTGACACGTGTTCGTCATGTTTATACACTGCCAATCGAAAAAAATTACAGTATATCCTTTGGTTATCGATGGATTTAGTGTTGTTTACCGATGCGATGGTAGTCGATAAAGGACGAGTTAAATCGGACTGCAAAACACTATTTGCCCAGTTGCAATATGTGACTTTGCGGTTTGTCACTACAGTCGATAACGGACGAAGATTCAAGGCGTTATGCAATAACATGATTATTAAACTTATAAAATCGTAGAACCCTGGTCCTTAAATTAATCGAGTTATTTTCGGAATATTATTCCTCCCCATTAAATGAGATGATTCAAGGAGCTCATTCCTAAACTTTAAGCATATCTTGTCCTTAATGGCTAACAGTTTCA
>MU192149.1:31032-41396 GCA_016904865.1 Pissodes strobi
ATTCCTAAACTTTAAGCATATCTTGTCCTTAATGGCTAACAGTTTCATGAAATTATTCCTGAACATCAAATAATTGTCCTTAACGGCTTCGATTTCAGGTTATCTCTGAATATGAAATTATTGTCTTTCATGCCTTCAATTTCAAGAGATTATTCTCGAATATTAATGGCTTCAATTTCAGGAGATTATTCTCGAATATTAAATTATTCTCATTAATGGCTTCAATTTCAGGAGATTATTCTCGAATATTAGATTATTCTCGTTAATGGCATCAATTGCAGAAGATTATTCCTGGACATTAAATTATAACAGCTTCAGTTGGAGATTAATCCTGAGCCTTTGGTAAATTCTTAGCGGCTTCTATTTGAGAAGATTATCCGTGAACATGAAATTATTATCTTTAATGGCTCAGGAGAATATTTCCCCAACTAAGAGATTATCTCTGAACCTTAAATTACTTAGGAGATTATTCTTGAAATTTAAGTTATTTTTTTTTTGTAACTGCTTCGATTTCAGGAGGTATTCCTGAACGTTAAAATGTTCTAGTTAGTGGCTTCAATTTCAAGAGATTATGTTTGAACATTAAATTATTATAGTTAAGGCTTCAATTCGAGATTATTCCTGAACATTCGGCAAATTCTTATCCTGAGCTGCTACGCCTCTAGGAGATTATTCTTGAACATTAAATTATCGTCTTTAATGGCTCCAATTTCAGGAGATTATTTCCCAAACTTTAAATTATTCTACGTAATGGCTTTAATTTTAGAAAATTAAATTATTGAAGAGATTAAGTAATTTTTTGTTCGTAACTGCTTCGATTTCAGAAGATAGATATGAATATGAAATTGTTCTCGTTAATGGCTTCGAATTCAGGAGATTATTCTTGAATATTATATTATTCTACTTAACGGCATCAATTTTAGGAAATTACCCCTAAACATTAAATTATTATCCTTAGTGGCTTCGCTCTGAGGAGATAATACCTGAGCCTTAAGTAAATTATTGCTATTACGGCTTTGATTTAAGGACATTCTCCATAAACATGAAATTATCATCCTTAATGACTTGAATTTCAGGAGATTACTCTTAAGCTTTATATTATTCTCCATAATAGCTTCATTTGAGGAGATTATTTCTGAAGATTAAATTATTTTCCCTAACGCTTCTATTTCAGGAGATTTTTCCTGAGAATTATAGTATTGTTCTTAAGGCATAAATTTAGGAGATTACCCTTGAGCTTTAGATTATTCTCCTTAACGGCTTCATTTGAGGAGATTATTGTTGAAGATTAAATTATTGTCCTTAACCGCTTCTATTTTAGGAGATTTTTCCTGAGCATTAAATTATTGTTCTTAAGGATTATTTTCAGGAGTAAATTTATGAACGTTATACTATTCTATCTAACGGCTTCATTTAAGGAGATGATTCCTGAAGATTATTATTATTGTCCTAAATTGCTTCTTTTAAGGTGGTTTTTCCTGGGCATTAAAGTATTGTTTACAAGGCTCCGATTTCAGGAGATTATTTCGGAGCATTCAGTTAATCTTTTTAGGCGTACATTTGAGGCGATTATATCTGAATATTAAATTATTATCCTTAAACGTTTCTTTTCCAGGAGGTTTTTCCTGAGCATAAAATTATTGTTCTTAAGTACCATTTTCAGGAGATTATCCATGAGCGTTATATTATCCTACTTAATGGAATCATTTGAGGAGATTACTTCTGAAGATTCTAAATTGCTTCTTTTTCAGGAGATTATTCATGAGCATTATTCATTTTTTTAACGCTTTCATTTGAGAAGATTATTTCTAAAGATTAAAATATTGTCCTTAACCGCTTTTTTCCAGGAGGTTTTTCCTGAGCATTAAATTATTGTTCTTAAGGCTTCGATTTCAGGAGATTATCCCTGAGCATTATATTATTCTCCTTAAAGTTTTCATTTGAGGATATTATTCCTAAGATTATATAATTATCCTTAACGGCTTCGATTCGAGATAATTCCTGAACTTCTGGTAAATTCTTGTCCTCAGAAGATTATCCCTGACAAGAAATTAATGTCTTTAATGGCTTAATTATTGGCCTTAACTTCAGGAGATTATCTACAAACATGGAATTATCATCCTTAATGACTTCAATTTCAGGAGAATTGTTCAAATTATTCTTCTTAACAGCTTTGATTTGAGGAGATTATTCCTGAAGATTAAATTATTGTCCTAAATCGATTCTTTTTCAGGACATTTTTCCTGAGCATTAAATGATTGCCCTTAGGGCTTCAATTTCAGGAGTTTCTTCCTGAGCTTTATATTATTCTCCATAATGGCTTCATTTGAGGAGATTATTCCTGAAGATTAAATTATGATCCTTAAATGCTTCTATTTCAGGAGATTTTTCTGAGAATAATAGTATTGTTCTTAAGGCATCGACTTCAGGAGCATTATATTATTCTCCTTAACGGCTTCATTTGAGAAGATTATTATTGAAGTATAACTTATTGTCCTTAACCGCTTCTATTTGAGGAGATTTTTCATGAGCATTAAATTACTGTTCTTAAGGATCATTTTCAGGAGATTATCCATGAACGTTATATTATTCTATCTAACGGCATCATTTAACGAGATGATTCCTGAAGATTAAATTATTGTCCTAAATCGCTTCTTTTTAGGTGGTTTTTCCTGGGGACTAAATTATTGTTTACAAGGCTCCGATTTCAGGAGATTATTTCTGAGCATTCAATTATTCTTTCTTAGGCGTACATTTAAGAAGATTATTTCTGAATATTAAATTATTGTCCTTAGCCGCTTCTTTTCCAGGAGGTTTTTCCTGAGCATTAAATTATTGTACTTAAGGACCATTTTCAGGAGATTATCCATGAGCGTTATATTATTCTACTTAATGGCTTCACTTGATGAGATTATTTCTGAAGATTATATTATTGTCCTAAATTGATTCTTTTTCAGGAGGTTTTTCTGAGCATTAAATTATTGTTCTTTAAGCTTCGATTTCAGGAGATTATTTCTGAAGATTAAATTATTGACTGTTCTTTTTCCAGGAGTTTTTTCCTGAGCATTAAATTATTGTTCTTAAGGCTTCGATTTCAGGAGATTATCCTTGAGCGTTATATTATTCTACCTAACGGCTTCATTTGAGAAAATTATTCCGCAAAATTAAATTATTGTTCTAAATTGCTTCTTTTTCAGGAGATTATTCCTGAGCACTAAATTATTCTTTTTAACGCTTTCATTTGAGGAGATTATTTCTAAAAATTAAATTATTGTCCTTAACCGCTTTTTTCCAGGAGGTTTTTCCTGAGCTTTAAATTATTGTTCTTAAGGCTTCGATTTCAGGAGATTATCCCAGAGCATTATGTTATTCTCCTTAAAGTTTTCATTTGAGGAGATTATTCCTAAAGATTAAATAATTGTCCTTAACGGCTTCGATTCGAGATGATTCCTGAACCTTTGGTAAATTTTTGTCGTCAGCGGCTTAACTAACTAAAACCTGCCGATATTTTGTTCTGAAAATTGGCCCAAAGCACGATTAAGAAATGTTAAGTTAGGATAGAAACAGGTCTTCCGTTATCTCAACCGAAGTGATTAAAACGTAGACAGGCTGCCATGAACGTTTAATTTTGAATTAACCTCCAGTTTTAATATGCCTTTTGAATTATTCCTTTCATCACCATGGACGTTGACGTGACTGACTGAAACGGTCATTAAGCAAATTAAGGAGCAGAAAAAGTCCCAGATGGTTAATTGTCGATCTACGGAAGCGAGATGAGCAGTTTAAATAAGCGAAATTAACACTTTTTTAAAAATATTTACATTCGCCAGAGTCTGATTGTGTTATTGGTTCGATTTATTCGAAACGAGGCTATTATTGATGCATATGCATCGCAGATTCACGGCACGTAGGCATCAGCCGTGGAAAATTTACCGATTACTCCGAATACATTAAGGTGCTTAGCAACTGATTTATATTGGAATACCTATAAAGCTTCCACATTATTTTAATTATTTTCTGATGTTTCACTCTGTCAAAAGCCTTAGGGTAATCAATAAACGCAATATAAATATTCAATGGAACGAACGTCGAGCGGCCGCATACCCCAATCATAGCATAACTTCATTGGCCGATTCATTTCCGATGGATTTCTGGATCTCCGTAGGTCCCATCTACGAGTGATTTATGGACAATTATCCCTAGATTTATTTCCCGTTTAGTTAATTAAAATGGCTGCTTCAAGCTTTCGATCACGATTTAGTGTCGGATTACTATTGCGAGGGGGGTGGGGGGTCTAGCGGGTGAACCTAAATACAGAGCGCGCCCAAAAGATTACTTCATATGGGAATAATCTAACCTTATGTGATGATCTAATTTCCGGTCAGTTCTGCATAAATTATATCGGTTGACCCAGGCACAAAATGCCAACTTGTTGAACAATGTCGTGCAACTTGTATAAGAATAGCTAACGTATCATATTTCGAATGCCTATATATCGCTATTAATTTTAATGACGTTGCAGCACCTTACTTAACATTATAATTTAAATTATCCAGTGGCGCACACACAGATATCGCGATAGAAGCCGTATATTTTCGAATTTTATTTATAAATCAATAGAATTTTATTTATTGATAAACTGGCACAAACTCAGCAATTGAATAAATTTCTTCAAGAAAACTGGATGCGGTGAAATCCGGGACAACTGAGACAGTCCGGGATGCCTTATGAAGGTAGGTTCACACCAGCCAAAATAAATTAAAAAAAGAACGGGGTAAAAATGAAAATCGAAAATCCGGAGATTTTCCAAAAAGTTTCAAACTATCAGTGTCAAGAAGTAAATTTGTAGTTGATTTATAACATTTAATTCCAAATCGATCTGACCGATAAGATAAAAGGGTATGTAAAAAAGCATCAAAATCCTTCAAAAAGAAAGAGAACCTAAAGGTTTATAAGTACATAATAATATTAAAAAATAAGCTCAAAAATTTAAATAAGGCGGAAATATATAAAAAAGCTCAACATATTATTAGTGTCAAGTCTAATCTTCGTAAGATTTGTCACATTTTTAATAAAAATTGCGTGTGCCCTTGACACAAGCTTAAATGTCCATTCAGCCAATTTACTATACTTAATTTCAAATTGATTCAACCCATCCCTTTCTATCTGATTGTTCCGTGTAGTTGATCCGAAGCCAATAATCCAAAGAAAAAAATCCGACCTGGAAATGACATGAAACAGAGATATCTCAAAAATATAAGAATTTATAGAAAGCAAGACAGTGCATTACAAATAACAAAAAAAATTAAATTAAGAGAGGGTGAAAAGGTGTAAAATAATCTAGAGGAAAAAGTCCGATCTAAAAAGAACATCAAATCTAAACATTTCTAGAAAGAAAGAGAACGCACGTACAAATAACATTGAGGACAGGGTGTAAAGGTATAAAATAATCCAGGGGAAAAAGTTCGTTCTGAAAAAACATGAAACTGAAACTAATCTAAGAATTTCTAGAAGGAAAGAGAATGCAGTTGCAAATAACAGAGAAAGAAATTAATTTCTTAAAAAAAAGACAGGGTGAAAAGGTAAAATAATTCAGAGGAAAAAGTCCGTCCCAAGATGACATAAACCCGAAACAAATCTAAGATTTTCTAGAAAAAGAAAGAATGCAGTTACAAATAAAAAAAATATATTTAAAAAACATGAAATCAGAGTGAAAATGTGTAAAAAAATCCAAGGGAAAAAATCGGCTCTGAAAAGGACATGAAACTGAAACGAGTCTAAGAATTTCTAAAAAGAAAGACAATGCAGTTACAAATGGCTAAAAAATTGTTTTAAAATGAAGACAAGGTGAAATGGTGTAAAATAATCCAGAAGAAAAAGTTCGATCTAGAAAATATATGATACCGAAACAAATCTAAAAACTTCTAGAAAAAAAGAGAAAGCAGTTACAAATACAAAAAAAATAGTTTCTTAAAAATGAAGGCAGAGTGAAAAGGTGTAAACCAGGGAAAAAAATCTGACCTAAAAAGGACATGAAACAGAAACAAATCTAAAAAATAAATTTTAGAAAGAAAGAGAATGCAGTTTAAAATGGAAAAAAAAAATAAATTTATTGAAAATGGAAACAGGGTGAAAAGATGTTTTGAATAATCCAGAGGAAAAAATCCCATCTTAAAAGGTCATGAAACTGAAACAAATCTAAAAAATTTCAGAAAAAAAAAGAATGTAGTTACAAATAACAAAAAAAAAACTTAAAAATGAAAGGAGGGTGAAAAGATGTAAGATAACCCAGAAGAAAAACTCCGTATATTAAAAGGGAGTGGAATTGGAATATATCTATCAATTTCTAGCAAGAAAGAAAATGTAGTTACAAATAACAGAGAAAAAAATAATTTCTTAAGAAAAAGACAGGTTGAAAAGTAATATAATTCAGGGGAAAGAGTTCGGTCTGGAAAAAACTGATGCTAAACTAAGAATTTCTAGAAAGAAAGAGATTGCAGTTACAAATAACAAAACAAAAAATAAATATCCTAAAAACGAAGACAGGGTAAAAAGGTGTAAAATAATCCAGAGGAAAAAGAAAATTCTAAAATGACATGAAACCGATACAAATCTAAGAATTTCTAGAAAAAGAGAGAATGCATGAAAATATTTAAAAAACATGAAAGCAGAGCGAAAATATGTAAAATAATCCAGAGGAAAAAATCGGATCTGAAAAGGACATGAAACTGAAACGAATATAAGAATTTCTAAAAAGAAAGATAATGCAGTTACAAATGACAAAAAAATTGTTTTAAAATGAAGACAAGATGAAAAGGTGTAAAATAATCCAGAAGAAAACGTCCGATCTAAAAAGGACATAAAACCGAAGTAAATCTAAGAATTTCTAGAAAGAAAGAGAATGCAGTTACAAATAACAAAAAAACATAATTTCTTAAAAATGAAAGCAGAGTGAAAAGGTGTAAACCAGGTAAAAAATCTGGCCTAAAAAGGACATGAAACAGAAACAAATCTAAAAATAAATTTTAGAAAGAAAGAGAATGCAGTTAAAAATGACAAAAAATAAAATTTATTAAAAATGAAAACAGGGTGAAATGTTTGAATAATCCAAAGGAAAAAATCCCATCTTAAAAGGTCATAAAACTGAAACAAATCTAAAAATTTTAAGGGATGAAAAGATGTAAGATAGCCCAGAAGAAAAAATCCGTATCTTAAAAGGTAGTGGAATTGAAATATATCTATCAATTTCTAGAAAGAAAGAGAATGCAGTTACAAATAACAGAGAAAAAAAATGATTTCTTAAAAAAAAAGACAGGTTGAAAAGGTAAAATAATTCAGGGGAAATAGTTGGGTATGGAAAAATCATGAAACTGTTACTCATCTGAGAATTTCTAGAAAGAAAGAGAATGCAATTACAAATAACAAAACAAAAAATAAATTTCCTAAAAACGAAGGTGTAACATAATTCAAAGGAAAAAGTCCGATCTAAAAAGAACATGAAACCGAAACAAATCTAAGAATTTCTAGAAAAAGAAAAATTGCAGTTACAAATTAAAAAAAATATATATAAAAAACGTGAAAGCAGAGTGAACATGTGTAAAATAATCCAGAGGAAAAAATCGGACCTGAAAAGCACATGAAACTGAAAGAAATCTAAGAATTTCAGACAATTCACTTACAAATGGCAATTAAAATAATGTACAAACGACAATTAAAATAAATTTCTTAAAAATGAAGACAGGGTGAAAAGGTGAAAAATCATCAAGGGCAAAAAATTCGATCTAAAAAGGGCATGGAATTCAAACATCTAAGAATTTTTAGAAAGAAAGATAATGTACTTACAAATAACAAAACAAAAAATTCTTAAAATAAAATATAGAGTGAAAGGGTGTAAAAGTCGTGATCTAAAAAGGACATGAAATTGAGACAAATCTTAGAATTTCTACAAAGTTAGAATGCAGGTACAAATAAAAAAATATTTAAAAAATATGAAGGCAGATTGAAAATGTTTAAAATAATCTAGAGGAAAAAATCGGATCTGAAAAGAATATGAAAATGAAACAAATCTAAGAATATCTAGAAAGAATGAGAATGCAGTTATAAATATAAGAAAAAAATCTTAAAAATGATGACAGGTTGAAAAGGTGTAAAATAATCCAAAAGATAAACATCCGATCTAGAAACTTGGAACTAAAATAAATCTAAGAATTTCTATAAAAAAAGAATGCAGTTGCATATTAAAAACAAATATTAAAAAAATTAAGACAGAGGAAAATTTTTAAAACATATCGCACAATTTCTAGGAAATATTGCCAATTTTTTTATACAGCATATTAAGAGCCTATGCAGTCGATTTATAATACCTAATTCAAAATTAATTACATTAATTAATTTCGATTTCAAAGGAGAATAAAACATTAACTGAAAAATCTAAGACTTCTTCACAAAGAAAGCGAAGGCAAAGGTAAACAAATTTAAAAAAGTTACGATTTTGCAAAAGGATTTAGTTGAATTAAATTATATCTACATGAATTAAGAATTCATTCAGTCGATTCATAAATTCTAATTTAAAAGTAATTCAATCAATCAATTGTGATGCAAAAGAGGAATGAAACATTAATTGAGAAATCTATTAATTGTTCACAAAAGAAGCGAAGACAAAGTTACAAATAATTTTTAAAAAGTCGCGATTTCCTATAAAAAATAAAGGAGAGCAGAAAAATAGAAATGAGGCACTAATAATATCAAAAATTAAAATATAAAAAACGTTAGTGCCAAAAACAAGATTTTGGTAATATTGGTCCAAATTTAAAGAAATATTGAGAATTCAAAATTGATGCAATGAAATCTGATTTAAAAAGGGAATCAAACATTATTGGGACACCTAAGAATTCTTCATAAATGCCTAGTTAAAAACAATTAGAAAAAAATATAGGAAGAATTTTTTTTCCAAAAAATGTGTCCAATATCACTGGAGCAGTTCATTCAATCTATTATATAATATCGGTTCCCAAATGAACTCAATCTTCGACTCCATTAATCGAGGAGCACGTGAAATTATAACTAAGAAATCTAAGAATGATCCGCAAAGAAAGCAAAGGTTGCTACAAATAATTAAAAATAAATTCAAAGCAAAAAAATAAAAATATATTGAGTGACAAAGGCCTGATTTTTCGCACAAAGATCCATTCAGTCACCTTATAAGTCTTGTTTCCAAACAATTTCAAGCTATCAACTTTGAATGAAAATTCCTTACCTAACGAAAGCTAAAGAAAAAATAGAAAAAATACAATTTATCCTAAAAATTAAAACATAAGGAATAATTATTAAAAAAAATAGAAATAAGCCAGAATTAATCTCGACAAATAAAGAAAAAATTAAAAGAAGTTTCAAAATGTTAGGGCATGCTTGTTTTGTTAATTTTTTTAAAATAATGCAAATGTCCTTAACACAGGTTTAAGGGTCAAGGTTGATTTTTTATAATACTTATTCAATACAATCTATTGACTGCGGTTAAAAAGGGCATAAAATATTAACTTTCACATCTAATAAATCTAAAAATTCTTAAAAAGGTAAGCAAGCGATTTCAAAGGTACAAATAGTAAAAAATATACCTAGGCAATGACGCACACAAGTGAAGGCAAAGCGAAAAGATGCATAAAACTTCAAAATTATTGAATTATATTTTGTATACGAAGTTTTTCTCGTCTTCTGGCGACATTTCTGGTATGTGGCTTACTTGAATTGACTTCTAAATTTTAGAAATCAAAATTTGAACTACAAGTAATTGCTCTATTATTTTAATTCACGCAATGTGGGTAATAAGGGCTACTTTTGAAGATCTGTGCGTGGTATTTAGCGATACCGCCGCTACTGTGAACAATTGCGTTATATTGCAGCAAAATATGTAAAATATTGCATCAGGAAATTTAACTCGAATTCGTAATGATTTACTATGCATTCTATTACACTACGGGGTAAATTATTGCTTACTGATTATCAAGACTTGAAATTTACATATCATTTAAATAGAAATTGCATATTTGCGTATACCTAGCTAATAATTAAATCAGTTTCTAGACTATGTTGCCAATAATTAATAATAATGGACATTTTTTACGTATTTCTTTAACGGTAGGGATTAAGCGGAGGAGACCGTTAGTTACGACGAAATACTCGAAACCGGTGCAATATATTAATTTTAATTATTTCCCATAACACGATTCGCTTGATTATTTCTTATCGGAACTATTACCGCATTAAACCATTAAATAAATTATCTGTAGAATAGTGTTGCTAGGCGAAATTAATGTGATTAGGCGTCATACAGGGCGGCTCAACTCAAAAGCAGACACTTCATTCTC